>BQNB010088656.1:0-22236 GCA_026074375.1 Tanacetum coccineum | reverse complement strand
TAAGCACGCTTTAGATAAGCATCAGGAGTTTCATCACCGTGCATCTCTATTCTCAAAAGTTGTGTTTTGAGAGTGTATTCCCTAGATGTGGAATGAGGTGCATACGCCTTTTTAAGGGAGAACCAAAGATCACGAGAAGTTGTACCTTGAACATTGTGAAAAGAAGCTTATAAGATTGTAGAGATGATTACCATACGAATGTTGGCATCATTAGAGACCCAAATTAGAAAATTAGGGTTTTTCTTTGGAACAGTGGCACCATCGATAACGGATAAGGTTTTTTATAGACACTGATAGACTTATCATAACACATACATACACACGAATTGCTTAGAATTCTAAAGAGAGAAAGAGATATTTAGAGAGAGGAATAACTAGAGAGAAAACAAGAGAATGGTTGATTAGCTTGGAAGAAAGAAAGAGAACCAACACCCTCTCCACACTTAGAGAGGGCTTTATATAGTGTACATTGGCCGGCCATGGGTTTAAGTAGGCTTCCATGGGCCGGGCTTGATATCTAATGGGCTTTAAGCCTGTAACTTAGACCCAACTAGCTTATAGAATTCCCAGAAACATAAACTAAAATAATACTAGGTTTAGAAATATTAATGACCATCACTTTAATAAAAACTAAGTCTAATAATCTCCCCCTAAGGGGTGGTCATTGCACTTATGGCTTCACTTCTTGTGAAGTCTTGAGACTTGGAACCTTGAAGTCTTAGGAATTCTTTTGAAGTTTCTTTTGCATGCTTGTGATCATGGATATTGATCTTTAACTTGATATACTTTGACAAAATACTGATATCGTGGTCTTTGGCCTTGATTTGTCTTGACTACCGAGAACTCTAAATCTTTATCCTTAAATCTTTAATTATGCCTCTTTGTGATCTTGTGTCTCCACCCTCGTGCTCAAGGTCTTAAAAGCTTGCTAACAATCTCCCTTAACATTTTTTAACATGATTACTTATACCACATCATGGAAGGAGTAGTACTTGATCCACTTGTAAGATATATCTTTGTTATTGTCCAGCAATCTTGTCAAAAATGTTCTTTTGAGGAAGTGCTTGTACATCAGAGATTGCAGAAGATTTTGACACATGTGCTTAAGCTTTCATCACGTATTTATCTTTGTTGATTGAGCATGAGGTTTTGGCTTGACTCGACATGGAGTAGAAGCTGCTACCGTTGAGAAAACCTGCACGTATAGGTTAGTGAAAACATACATGGAGGAAAGTGTCTTTGTCACTTCATCGAATACGGTTGCAATAACCACGATTCCCCGTTAATCAGTATAAATACTGCCTGTGATCAGGTGGAATTCAAAAGAATCTCCTTAACAAGGTTTCGTAACTATACTAGCCGTTCTCATTACCGGAGCGTCTCAAAGCAGACAACATGGTAAGAGTGAATCAAACAGTTACTATCTTTCTGATTAAGTCATCAATTCATATACTGGACCAAAATCGATATCTAGTTGACCCAAGCTTGATTCATTTAGAATCTCATAAGTCACCTACTGCAGAGCTGTTTGATGTTGACTCTGGAAGGATTTCCATTCACCAGTGTGAGTACTAAAGTGTATCACTCTGAATGTTCTGGCAATTACCACAAGGATAATGTGTAGGACTCTTTGATACCAAATGTTGTATAATGATGTACGACATTTTGTATATTAGAATTTGTGTCCTAGTAAGATTTTTGATGGATCTCGTTGGCTCTAAACTCTATAAGTGTACATTTGTTATTTGGTAATTGGAGGCTGGAGCGGACTGCCACCTTTTCAATATCAACGATCTCAGAGTGAGAAAGCCGATAGAAACGTGTTGATCTCCGTGAGAAATGAAACAAGCTTCTTTTAAAAGAAGTCTGGGTAGCTAGGATGGGTTGTGCCTTGCATCACTGGGTCCATGATGACTTGTCTTTAATATCAGAATCATCTTTGTGATTACCGATAGATTATGACACCCTTTATCCTTACAATTATTCTTTATTCTTCAACCCCTTCAATTTTATCCCAACGCGTCCTCATTATCCCAACTCATGCATTGGGTAACATTCTTCCCAATCTCACTTTACTCCTTTTTTAAAAAAGCTTTGGGGTGCTACTTCATAGCATAAAGTACAAGTTACAGAAAATGACTCTAAGTGAGACGTTTTGAAAAGTCAACCATTCGATAATTTTTTTATAAAATATCAAAATTACAACAGGTCCCATTTATAATGTATTAGAAAACATTGCCAAAACATTTATTGAATGGTACTGAATTTATAAAGCCTTCAAAAAAAACATTTGGATCCGCGCGACTCGAATGCTCCCAATGTTTAGCTAGCAATATAATAACCTAAGAAAATACATGCAAAAAGGTCAAAAATAATGTTGGTGAATTCATAGGTTTAAGTAAAAGCAGTATTGAAATAAATCAAGTAATATTTCAGTAAGGAAAATAGCATTACAGTATTTCAAAGTATTATTTCCGAAATCCTAGTAGTGATTCATTAATCAAGAAATGTTCAGTAGTCGACCATGATATGTGTTTAATCACATATCATTTTACCTTATTAAAATAAGCTTAAAAGACCAAAAATACATTAAAATGCATTGTATATTTGTATTTTGTGGTTCATGTCTTGCAGGTACGGATATTCAGTAAAAAGGACATAAACAAGGCAAAAACGGACAAAGCCGAGCACGGGAATGGAATGAGCACGAAAAGACCAAAGCCGAAGGCGTACCCATCTTCTACGGACCAACCCGGGCCCACTTAATGGGCCGGGTCAGCCCACATCATACCATAAGCCTTTTATTAATCCTAAATCCAAAACCCTTTATTAAACTAAAAGCCCAAATTCCATATACGGCCCAAATCCCTTTAATATTAAAACATAAGCCCAAACCAAGTCAATATATAAAACGGGTCAAAAAGTCAAATGTACTGTATATTGTTTCACCCTTTCCCTCCCAATTCACTTTCACCTCGCACCAGGGTAAATCCATTAAGTACACGCTCTCCTGTCCTTATAGAAGCATAATACTGACACCTCTGACATCCCAAATAGCCACGCTAGCAATCCCCAGCAATACCATTGGCTATTAGGACGCGTTTGAATGGACTAGAAGCTTCACTACATCACTATATAAAGAGGCCTCCACCTACAGATGAGGGTGTGTAGTTTTAGCCCCCCTCTAGCTTTATAGTAATTTAGCTTATTGTAGTCATTTTTAGCTTATTGTTCTTCATTTTAATGTATTTTACTCTTAAAAGCTTGTACTCATTTTGATTAATCAATAAAATCTCAGTGTTACTTTAATTTGTATTCATGTTTCACTTTACTTAATGCAATCATGGTTTAAATTGTTCAACTTCAACTAAATAAGCTCTTATAAGCTCTCTACCACTTAAGCTAGCTTATACTCAGTTTAGCCTTCAAAAGCTAAACTGAGTTTAGATTTTCACTTAAATCCTCCCCTGAATTACCTAAGCTTTTGATATGGATGGATAAGACTAATTATGAAGCTTTATGGACACTACTAGCTTGTTTCTAACAAGCTGGAGCTTGTAGAATAGCTCCTTTGAGCATTTGTGATCCTTGTTTGAGCTAGGATCAAGGTACTCTTCATATTTTATTTTTATAGCTTAAAATTGTTGTAGCTTATCTCTTTTGATTATTACTGCTTATTATTGCTTAATCCTGCTTAATTTAGCTTATCTTTACTTATTATTGTTTATTTTTTTGATTAGATCTAACTTGTCTTGATTTTTTTTCATTAAAACTGCCTTATTTTAGCTTAAATATGTTCAGCTTATTATACTTGCTATTGATTCTTTATTTAATTAATTAATTTATGCTTATTATTTCTTCATTTACCGCATACTAATTATTTTTTCTACAAATTCTTAGCGTAATTCAATCTTTTTAGTTTAAAAATGGGAAATCAAATTTAAAGGGTGTTATGTACTAGAGTACAACATATGTTAGTAATGCCTAGTATCTTTTGCAATTAAATAGTTTTATAAAAACAAACTTAGAACCTAGTCTAAAAAGGTTAGTTTTACATTCATTTTAAAGTTAAAAATCAAAGGTTAAGGTTAAATTTGTCCATGTTTGAATCTGAGTAATAGTGAGTTTCATTTATACCTATTTGCTTGATTTAGTGATTATGTGTGGTTTGTGTCATTTTCATTTCATGTAGTTTTGAGTCATCAATGCAGTAGAATGAGCTTGGTTTGAGTGAGTAAATTTAGGTTTTATTTTGTCCAAAAGTCTAAGTTTTGAGTAATCAATGCAGTAGAATGAGCTTGGTTTGAGTGAGTAAATTTAGGTTTTATTTTCATGTCTAAGTTTCTTAGTTTTTATTTTGTCCAAAAGTCAGTTTTCATGAGTAAATTTAGGTAAGATAAAGATAGTTTTAAGGTCTGATATTGCTGGTATAAGCTCTTTGGATAGCAAGCTTGATCTGTTTTAACTTTTTGAGTTTTTTTCATTAGCTTAATCTAGCTTAAATTAGGTCTGCAAATTGCCTTTTAAAACCAAAAAGCCAAAAAAAAATTAGTTTAAGTCTGTCAGTTTTTAAGTTCTTTTTTCTAGCTTATTTCTAAACCTATTTCTTTAAATCTTGTTTTTATATGTTCTTTGGATGCTAAAGTTAATCTGTTTTTAGCTTATACCTTAGGACTGCTAGTTTAAGTATGCATTGCTTTTAGCTTTTATGAGCTTTTCAGCTGAGATTATTAGTTAATTTCTAGTCTTATAAGCTTATTCTCTCAAAGTATGATCTTTTTGTTAGCTTTTTGAGTTTTTCCATTTACTTAATAAGTCTAAAACGCCAAAATTTCTTTTAAAGTCAAAGCTATTTTCTTTGAAACTGACACTTTTAATCTGCTTAATTCTAGCTTATTTTTTAGCATTGTCAAAAAGTTCTTCGCAAAAAGTTTGTTATTTTAGCTTATTTTTAGCCTTTTCAAAAAGAAAATTAAAAATAATTTTTTTTGTAAAAAGAGATGGTCACAGGACTCGAACCTGTGACCTCTCCCTTCCCACTCAACACCTCACACGACACAATACTTAGACCCAACAACCCTGGGTACATTTTTCATTTCTTTCCTTTGTGCCATTAATTTCTTATAGACTTTTTAGTTTTAAGCTTATTTGCTTCTTTGCTTATATAACTCGTATTTTTTCAGCTTATTTTCCCTTTTATTTTTCCTAAGCTTTTAGATTAGTTTCATAGTACTTTTCATAATTTTTCTTGAATTTTTAATAAATTTTTAATTATTTTAATTAAGTTTACTATTTTTAATATTTAATTTAGATTAAAACATTTTAAATTTTCATAAAAATCAAATAAATCAAAAAAATATAATTCCCTTTATTGTAAAATTATTTTAAGTCATTAGATTTATAAAAATAAAAAATAAATTAGGTTAATTTTAATAATTCAGGTAATAATCCGTTTTTTAATTCCCTCGTCTCGTTTTTACTTAATACCATTAGTTTCCTTATTTGATTGGTTTGCTTTAATTTGCTTTCCGTTTGCGTATTTAGGATTAGAAATCAAAACCAAAAATACTTGATATTCAACATCAACAATATACCTTCGGAAATTCAAATTCACCCGCTCGTCGAGATACACACTCGGGTAAATACTATTGTTTTGTCCTCAAGCAATTTTATATTAAAACGGAAACTCTCTATTATTGTAACTATTTGTATTATTTTAGAATATATAAAATTTTATTTTTTATTATATATATATATAAAATATATATATATAATATTATTATATATATATATAATATATATATTATATATATATACATATATATATATATATATATATATATATATATATATTATATATACTAGTTGTAAAGCCTGCCCGATGGGCGGGCATGCCTTTTGAGTATCCTTGGTAAAATTTAAGTAACAGTTTATGAAGTAAGAACAATGTTAAATTATAATAGAGTGAATAACGAATAAAAATACATGAATGGTAATCCGATAAGAGCAAATAAAAGTTAATAAACTATCCGCAATTACAAATAATAAATAATACACCAAGTTCAATTGATATAAAGCCTCTTATACACATACGTTGGTCGTAGAATTGGTTATAATTACGATCTCTACTCACAACCATAATACCTTCAAAGCTTCTTGTTCGTGTAACCCGTTCAAAATGATATGAATGATTTTAAATTTTTAAAGCATCTAATATAAATAAAAATGCAAACAGAAAAATTTGTTAGCTACATTTATAATACATGAATTGATGCTGTTATATGTATGATTTGGTGTAAGTTTCTATTCTTTTTATATATTACATCTGTTGCCCTACTGTTGTATATATACTTATTTGACAGATGATCGGTGCGATCTAGGAACATATATTACATGTAATAAGTTTTTTCTATGTAATCTGTTTTAATGGGAACAACGAGTTCGACAAGTCTGCATAAAAATTGAAAGTTTAAAATACTGATCACTCTTCCTAAACAACGCCTTCGATACTCTCAACATCCGTAGCCATCACATGCCATGTTTTTTCGTAGACAAACTCAAGACATACTGTCGGTCATAATTAGCATAACAAAAAAGCGTCGCAAATAATTTCTGATTCCCCAATGACTTGCTTCTAACAACCCATCAATATATTCCTTGTCATCCTCTAAAAGACCATAGCATAGAACCTCTTTAAATGTAGGGTAAACACTTGTGAAAAGTTCCTAAAATCCGTCAGTCGCCTCTAACCTTGTTAAGCAATACGCGCAAAAAAAACATTTCACCCCAAGAAGGAGGTACGTGATGTATACGTCCAATACTTTCACCCTTTTGTATTTGTTGCGAAACCTTTTTCATCATGCTTCCATACATAATACTTTGGAAACTCAACATAAAGAAGCTTGAAACTTTGTTTCATTAACCAACGCCTTATCAAGTGTGTAGTCAAGACTATCACCATTTTTCATCGAATATGATCGACTGCTCATTAGGCAAATGAAAAGGTAACGTCTCAACGTGTGGAAACCTGTAATGTATGTCAAATCCATATATCCTCCACGCTGCTTCGCATGCCAAAAGATACCTGCAGTCTTTTATAGGTATTGTTTAGAAAATCATAAGGTGTCAACTTTTTAGGGGAGTAAAGTTTGTTAGTGGTTTGCATGCTGCAAACAAAAGTCAGTCCATTAAAATCAATGCTCCAGACAAAATATACAACAACACAAACAAGCAGATAAACAGAAGATAATATATTGAACACAAACCTGTGATTGGCTGCATAGTTTTCATTTGGCAGCGTCTTATTTTCCTTGGTTTGACTTGTTTCCGTATAATTAAGAGAAAGAGAGATTAGTTAACACGATCCAAAAGATGCTTTTCATCTTGTACTGTATGTGTGTTTTTTTCGTGTGTGTTCAGACATTTGAGTTGGTATGTCAAAACACCACCTATTTATAGCTCCAAAGTAGGTTACGTAGCTTAATATTGAAGCTGTTTTTTAAATTTAGATGAGATTTTGTTTAAATGTATTGACATCGGATTATTCAGTTTCTTAGCTACAATAAATGAGATTTTGAAAATTTGTTGAATGGTCAAACCGATTATGAGCGTGATTTGTTTATGATTGAGAAAAGAAAAAATCGATTATTTGATTGCAAATTTATATCTTAGCTTTTTTAGGCAACTGTAGCCGTTTCTGTTTGACTTTGGAATAGTCATATTGCATTGAATTTGCAAAATTTATCACCAATTTTGTTTTCAAATTGCAAAATTTATCACCAATTTTGGTTTCAAATTAAAATTAATATGTTGTAATGTCATTTCTTGTTTTGTTCTGTTTGACTTTGAAATAGTCATATTGCATTGAATTTGAAAAATTTATCACCAATTTCGGTTTCAAATTGCAAAATTTATCACCAATTTCGGTTTCAAATTCAAATGAAAATGTTGTATTATCATTTATTGTTTTGTTTTTTCAAAAGTAATCATAACTTCTGGCTTAGTCCAGTGGTAATAAATGAGATTTTGAAAATTTGTTGAATGGTCAAACCGATTATGAGCGTGATTTGTTTATGATTGAGAAAAGAAAAAATCAATTATTTGATTGCAAATTTATATCTTAGCTTTTTTAGGCAACTGTAGCCGTTTCGGTTTTGACTTTTTTTGGGGAATATCCCTATGCATTGAATTTAGCAAAATTTTAATCACCAATTTTGTTTTCAAATGCAAAATTATCACCATTTTGGTTCAAATTCCAAATTAATATGTTTTTAATGTCATTTCTTGTTTTGTTGTTGACTTTGAATACCTCATATGGCATGGAATTTGAAAAATTTATCACCAATTTTCGTTTCAAATTGCAAAATTTATACCATTCGGTTTCAAATTCAAATGAAAATGTGCATTATCATATTATTTGTTTTGTTTTTTCTAAAGTAATCATAACTTCTGGATAGTCCATGTTGAGAACTTGTTTGGTAAGCATAGGACCCAAGTTCAAATCTTGCAATAGACTTTTTAGCCCCATTTATTTCCAGGATTTCAGAAATGCATACGTCGATAAATTAATGCACATGTGGATACATAAATGTCTTCGTGTCATTCTTGAATGCATAGGTGGCATAATTAGTTGCGCAGATGGATTACTAAATGCATATGTCGCATAATTAGGTGCATAGGTGGCAATCCTTAAATGATGATGTGGATTGATTATGTTGTATGAGGTATATATATATATATATATATAAATAATGTTATTATATTCAAATCAGTTTTTGGCGCCGCTGCCGGGGAGCTTGTGTACGATTTTCGCGAAGTATTTGAAGTTAGTGCCTTGAAGATCCTTCCTCGTGAAGTTATCGTTTTTAATTTGTTATTTTTATAAAACCATAAAAATACAAAAATATTTTGTTTTCAATTTATTTTATAAAATACCAAAAAAATATAAAAAACAACCGTTGTGTCACTTGTGAAAACGGCTCACCTTTAGATTTACAAACTTTAAGAGAGGTTTAAGGAGGGTCGATCCAACGAACTTCGACCCAAAAGGAGAAGGTTTTTAAAACGCTTCGCGCTTACCCGCTCCTCCGCTTCTTTGTGCGTTTTTCTAGAGAGCTACCGTACACTTGTTCGATTATCGGTTACAAAAATATTTTCATTTTATTATCTTGTTTTTAGTGCATGAGCACTCGCTCTAATTCTTCTAATCTATTTTCTCCGCTTCGAGACCCCGAGAGTCTTATTCGACGAAGGAATTTAGGTGAACCGTCATCTCTTTTCGACTTCGAAGAAGTTATGAGCATTCCTCATAATAATATAGAATGCTTCTTTGTGGTTAGCCCCTCCCCTAATAATTAATGGTCCACCTCCGGTGGTGAGACCTAACGGGCAAGCTCCCCGATCAATGGAGGAGTTGTGCCAACCGTCTATAGATGGACGGGGCGGACCAATTGCCCCGATTCCAATTCAAGCAACGGATTTTGGACTTCGTCATCACATGATACAACAAGTTCAAAATACTTGCCAATTTCACGGATTACCGGGCGACGATGCCAATAGACATATTGATAAATTTTTGGAAATTACTCAACATATGAAGCAAAATGGGGGTCTTTGATGATGCCCTTCGCTTGTCTATTTTTCCATATTCCTTGATGCATCATGCTATCGCATGGTATGATTGCCTTCCAAGGAATTCCATCCACTCTTTCGAAGATATGCTGAGGAAATTTCTCTTAAAATATTTTCCTCCTTCCATGGGACTAAGTTAAAGGAACAAGATCCCGAAATTTAAAGCAAAAACCACAAAAACCACACGAACGTTATTCGGAGGCATGGGAGAGTTATAAATTGTCTATCACGGTGACCTAACCATAACATGCTTTGGTTACACAAATTTGATACTTTACAATGGTTTGACATTAAAGTCATCATACACCATCAATGCTGCAGCAGGATGAAATTTTATGCAAAAGACGCCGGAAGAATGTTACAAATTAATCGAGAATATGACCGCTCACCACAACCATTGGGAAACTTCAGCAACTCGAGATGAGACATCTAGAAATATCTCTTCTACTACTTCTATCGAGAGTCCTGAAGTTGTTCGACAATTGGAATTAATGAATAAGAATTTTGTAGAAATGATGAGACAAATACAATCAGTCAAATCTGTGAATCCGAAATACGAGACTTGTGGTGGTCCCCATTCCTTCACCGAGTGCCCAGCCACCGATGGCTACACTCAAGAGGCCGCTTATGCTACTACGGGTAACTATAACTCGGGGGGTAATTCCTACCAACCGCAAGGTGACCGTAATTTGCTTAGCTATCGCTCGAATAATTACCTCGGACCACCCGGTTTCAATCAACCGAATGTGCAAAATAATCAAAACCGATACAATCAAAATCAAAATCAAGGGAATTTTCAAGCCCCGAATTATCAAGCTCCGAACAATCAAGGAAGAGGGCAAAATTTCAATCAAGGAAACAACAATTATCAAGCTCCTAATCTTCAAGCTCCGAATTTTCAAGCTCCGAATTATCAAGCTCAAGTTGGACCTTCAAACGAGTTAACAAACTACATGAAGAGTAATGAAGCTACGTTAAGAGCAATGCAAACTCAAATGACGAACATGAAAACGGAATTGCGAAATGAGTTCAAATCTACGATTGATGCAAGAACCAATAAAATAGAAAATCAAAACAATCAAATAATGAACATATTAACTAATATGCAAAATCAAAATTCCTCGGGTTCAGGATCACTTCCTAGTAATACCGTTGCTAACCCGAGAGGTGACGTGAAAGCTATACCACTCGAAGTGGTGTTTGCTTATAATGGACCACGATTCCACCGTACACATATTCTCCACTCCTGACCGGAAGTGGAACGTGAAACCGAGGCGACAAAGGACAAGGTGCAAAATACAAGTTTAGGAAGTACCGCACACGTCCAACCTCCGGTTGTCCAAGACCCGATTCCGGAGCCCGAAGTTGCTCCGAAGCCTAAACCTAAACCGTCAATACCTTATCCTTCGAGGCTTAATGACCAAAAGCTCCGTGAAAAAGCTAATAATCAAATGTTGAAGTTTCTTCAAATCTTTCAAAGATTACACTTCGATATTAGCTTCACGGATGCTCTTCTTCATATGCCGAAGTTTGCTTCTACGTTTAAAGTCTTCTAAGTAATAAGGAAAAGTTTTTTGAATTATCAAATACTCCGTTAAATGAAAATTACTTGGCGGTGCTCCTAAAAAAGTTGCCCAAAAAACTTGGAGACCCCGGCAAGTTTTTAATCCCATGTGATTTTCCGGAGCTAGATGAATGCTTAGCCTTGGCCGATCTTGACGCTAGCATTAAATCTTAATGCCTCTTCCCGTAGAGAACTGCTCGCTCTCGGAACTCAACTTCGACCCCATGACACCGATACTCGCAGACCGATCGGTTGCTCATCCAAAAGGTATCGCTAAAGATGTTTTTGTGAAAGTAGGAAAATTTTATTTTCCGGTCGACTTAGTTGTAGGTGATTACGATGTTGATCCTCAGGTTCCCCTCATCCTCGGGAGACCTTTCTTGAGGACGGCAAGAGCTTTAATTGATGTTTATGGTAAAGATTTAACTCTTCGAGTCGATGATGAGGCCATTACGTTTAAAGTTGGGCAAACTTCAAGATACTCCCGTAGTTACGAAACGGTTAATCAAGTCAATGTCATAGACGTTGCTTGTGAGTAGTATGCTCAAGAAGTTCTCGGATTTTCGGATAGTTTGTCAAGTGGAAATTCCACTCCTTCGGATCCTATCATCGCTTCTTCTTCCCTTTCGTTCACTCCTTTTGAAGGAGGATATTTCATTTTGGAAGAAATTGAGACTTTTTTACGTACCCCGAAAGAGCTTTCTAATTTAGATGACGATTATTACGACACGAAGGGAGACGTTCTTTACCTTGAAAAATTATTAACTGACGACCCGTCTTTGAATCTCCCTCTGATGAAAAATGACGGCCTTAAGTAAGTTGATGTTACTATGACAAAGCCTTCAACCGAAGAACCTCCGAAACTCGAGCTTAAGGATTTACCGTCTCATCTTGAATATGCGTTTTTAGAAGGAACCGATAAATTACCTGTCATAATTTCTAAGGAATTAAAAGATGAAGAAAAAGCCGCCCTTTTAAAGGTTTTTAAGTCACACAAACGGGCCAGCGCATGGAAAATTTCTGACATAAAGGGTATCGACCTTAGTTTTTGTACTCAAAAGATCTTAATGGAAGACGACTTCAAACCGGCAGTTCAACATCAAAGAAGGGTAAATCCGAAAATTCATGAGGTTATCAAAAAGGATGTTATCAAACTCCTTAATGCCGGATTAATTTACCATATCTCTGATAGTCCGTGGGTGAGTATCATTCATTGTGTGCCTAAGAAGGGTAGCATAACCGTAGTTGAAAACAAAGATAATGAGTTAATACCCACTAGGTTATTTACGGGATGGCGAGTTTGTATTGATTACCGAAAGCTTAATGATGCCACATGACGTAAGACCATTTCCCGTTGCCTTTATGGATCAAATGCTAGAACTTAGCGGGAAAATGAATATTATTGTTTTCTAAGATGGTTTTTTCTTGATATTTTCAATACCTATTGAACCCCAGACCGAAAAAAAAAAAGAAAAGACCACCTCATTGCCCTTATGGAACGTTTGGCCTACTGAACGTATGCCTTTTACGGCTAGTGTAAATGCTCCCGGGCCACGTTCCAAAGGTGAATGATTGCCATTTCCCACTATATGATTTGAGGAAACAATGGAGGTCTTTATGGTGATTTCTCGGTCTTCGAGATTCTTCTTTTTTTTTATCTTATTGTAGGTTGAGTTATAAGTATTTAGGACTCTCATGCCTCTCCCATTTAGACAAAATGCTCAAACGGTGCGAAGATACTAATTTAGTTCTAAATTGGGAGAAATGTCATTTTATGGTAAAAGAAGGCATTGTTTTAGGACATAAATTTTCAAAGTCTGGGATTGAGGTCGACAAAGCTAAAGTTGATGTTATAAGCTCAAACCCTCATCTGACTACGTTAAAGCGTTTCGAAGTTTTTTAGGTCACGTTGGGTTCTATCGTCGATTTATTCAAGATTTTTTTAAAATCGCCCGGCCGATGACCCATCTTCTTTAAAAAGAAACCCCGTTTGTTTTCTCGAAAGAATGTATTAAAGCATTTAATTTACTTAAGAAAAAGTTAACCGAAGCCCCAATTTTAGTTGCCCCCCGATTGGACTACCATTTGAAATATTTATGCGACGCTAGTGATTACGCGGTAGGTGCAGTCTTGGGGCAACGAAAGACCAAACATTTTCAGCCTATACACTATGCAAGTAAGACCATGACGGATGCTCAAGCACATTACACGACTACGGAAAAAGAATTATTAGCCAATGGTGTATGCTTTTGAGAATCCTGCTTACTTAGTCTTATCAAAGACCATAGTGTATACAGACCACTCGGATCTTAAGTATCTTCTTGCTAAGCAAGATGCTAAGCCGAGATTGCTCCGGTGGATTCTCCTACACCAAGAATTCGATGTTATTATTCGTGATAAAAAAGGAGCGAAGAATCTCGCAGATGACCATTTATCAGGACTAGAAAATCCCTATTATAGTGATCTTGAGAAAAAGGAAATTATGGAAACATTTCCTCTCAAGACACTTGGGATGGTTACCTTTCGTGGTGATTCGAGTACCCCATGGTTTGCCGACATTGCAAATTACCATGCGGGGAATTTTATTGTTAAAGGGATGTCGTCCTAACAAAAGAATCTTTTTTAAGGATGTTAAGCATTATTTTTAGGATGACCCCTACATGTTTAGGATTTGTGTGGATCAAATGATTAGACGATGTGTTCACGGCCAAGAAGCTATTGATATCCTCACGGCTTGCCATAATGGACCCATTGGGGGGCATCATGGTGCCAACTACACCGCTAAGAAAGTCTTTGATTCCGATTTCTATTGGTCGACTATTTATCGAGATGCCCATGACTTGGTCACACGATGTGACGCTTGTCAACGGATGTCTAAGGCAAAATCTCGCAGACGATTGAAATGCCTCAAAATGCAAATCAAATTTGCGAGATCTTTAACGTATGAGGCATCAATTTTATAGGATCATTCCTGTCTTCTCGAGGGAACAAGTACATTCTTGTTGCCGCCGTCGATTACTTATCAAAATGGGTTGAAGCAAAAGCAATCCCCACTAACGATGCCCGAGTTGTTGTTAAATTCTTGAAATCTCTTTTTGCTCGATTTGGAACTCCTCATGCTATAATTAGTGATTGTTGGGAATTATGCGTTCCTGACTTAGTACCGTTAGTATATATAGTAGGACCTGCTAGTTGTAATTTTGTACTAACAGTACAAAATTAGAACTGATCGATATAGTTTAGTACCTGTTAGTATAAAATAGTTATACCCCGTTTTATGAGATATGCATGAGATATCTTAGGAAAGGATATGCCATGATCAAATAATACATTTTTGTGAAGCCATTAGGTTATACCTTATCTAATAAAAGGACCCTATGCATAGCTAGTAGATATAGTTCTACACAGATCAATAAAGATCGATTAGCAATCATAGTTTTTATAATCTGTAACCTAGGCAGATTCAAGTTATAATATAAAGTTCTTTTGTGATTCTTAATACTATTCTTCTTAGCATTATTGATTAGTTTCCGCATAATCAATAGTGTTCAAATCAGTGTTTCATTATTGTTGCTTTAGAATTATCTAAAGGAACAAATCCTTTACAAGCTAAAGGATAAGATATATTCAATAAACGGTCCAACAAGTGGTATCAGAGCTTTGTGCGGAACTCTAAATAAGAAGAACTCAATTGTAAGATGGCAGAACAAGACACTCCTCTACCAACTATCACAGCAATGAAAATCCCTATCATCAAGAAGGGAGAATATGATATTTGGAGCATGAGAATGCGATAATCTATCTGTCACACAGACCATAACCTATGGGATGTTATTGTCAATGGAGATCTAGAAGAAGAGTCTGTATCAACTAGAGAAACATTTGCTCATCTTGCTCCTAAGACTGCCAAACAACTAGCTGCTAAAAGGAATCAAGAAAGAGTTAAGAGCATCTTGCTTTTAGCAATACCTGATGAATACCTCTTCAAGTTTCACAATGTTCCAGATGCTAAATCACTCTGGGCTGCAATCAAAGCAAGGTTGGAAGGTTAATGAAGCAATCTAAGAAGATCAAAAATGTTCTAAAACATCAGTTTGAAAACATTTCTACTGCATCAAATGAAAGTCTGGACAAAGCTTATGATAGGTTCCAAAAACTCATAAGTCAAATGGAGGTTCATGGTGCTCCAATATCAAAGGAAGATATCAACCAGAAGTTCCTAAGAAGTCTTCCTCCTTCATGGAATCAAATTGCTCTAATCATGATAAATAAACTAGACATTAATGAGATTGATATTGATGACCTCTACAACAACCTTAGGGTTTATGAAGATGAGTTAAAAAGGTCTTCAAGTTCACTTCTAAAATCCTAGCCTCTGTATAACTTGTGGAATTTCTTTCCTCTGAGAACACTAGCAGTACTAATGAAGTTAGTACTGCTAAGTGGAGATTTTGAGGGTTAGTACTACTAGAGGAATTAGTCAAGTTTCATCTACCCCGTGTGCTCATGATGTAGCGTGCTCTTTCTTTGCACAACCAACAACCAGTCCTCAACTTAAAAATGAGGATTTTCAGCAGATTAATGAAGATGACTTGGAAGAATTGGATCTTAGATGGCAGGTGGCTATGTTGACTGTCAGAGTGAAGAAATTCATTCAGAAGACCAATAAGAACTTGGATTTTCAAAGAAAAACGATTTGTTATTCTCTTGATAAGATCAAAAATTTAAGTGCTAAATCTGCACAGAAAAGGCACTTGCAGGGATTACAGATCGGAAGGATCAAGGAGACAGATCCTTATGGTGACAATGGCAGGAGCAATGCACCATCAAATGAATCTTCATCACAAGCACTGGTGGCTCAAGATGGTCTAGGAGGCTATGACTGAAGTAATTATTTTGAAGTAAAACCAGTCAACTCTGCTTTAATGGCAATCTCTTATTCAAGCTCATTAAGTTCTTCTGACAATGAGGTATAAAAATGTTCTAAACAATGTCTTGAATCTTTTAAAACTCTACAAAAAGAATTATGATAGTGACAGGAAAAACATATGAAAGCAAGACCTAGAAATTCAGGGTTTATGAGTTAGCCATAGATCACTAGAATCTAGGATACTTGTACATGAACGGAATGATTGGTTTGGGGTGAAAAATAATGATTTTCAAACTATAGCTTAGAATGCAAAGAAAAAACAAATAACAGCCTTAACCTGGAATGAGAGAAAGTTGTTAAGGAAAGAGATGAGTTAAAAATTAAAGATAGAAAAATGGTAAGAATCGTCCAAGAATCTTGATGAATTACTCAACAGTCAAATGAGTGCTAGAGATAAAACTAGTTTTGGATATGGCACATAATTGAATAAAATGAGTAACAATTCTAAAACTGATAGTGAGATTAGTTTGAGTGTTTTTTATGTCAGATCTAGTGATGAAGAGTCCACACCAGCTAATGATAGGTTTTCCAAAGCAGATGGGTATCATGCTGTTCCCCCTCCTATAACAGGGAACTTCCTAACCCCAAGAGCTGACATATCATTTAAAGGTTTTGATGAATATACCATTAGGAAAAAAATAACTGAGTCAAAAACAACTAGTCTTAATACTAAAACAAGTGAGACTGTAGGTAAAACAAATGAAACAAATACTCAAAAACCTAAGACAGTCTATGAATCAGTTAACAGAGACGAAGTTATCATTTGAAGGATTAGAACCCAGAGTGAGGATGATGTTCTGAAGTGCATCAAACCATTAGTCCCTTTAAGTACTTAATAAGCACTCAAACAGTTAAAACTAGAGTTGAATAAAATTAAGTCAAACTTCTTTCATAAATACACAAGGAATTGATTTTTAGAAATAAAAGCTATGCTTTGTCTGTAAAATACTGACCATTTGATCAATAGATTGAACTTTTCATGACAGACAAGTCAGACCAAAGCAGAAAACTGTGGTCAATAACTGGACCCAAGGGTCGACAAACCTTATGGATATACTAAAAGGGCCTATCATAATTTTTTTTCAAAAAAAAATATACTAACAATCTATCATCAAAACTTTTCAAAAAATTTGAAATACCCTCATGCAAAAAGGACCTTTAACCCATCAACAGTACTAACCAGAGCAGGTTTAGTTAATACTGATAGATCAAATGTTAGTACTGCTAGGTCTATTCGTACTGTTAGACCTGTTAGTACTGCTAGGTCTATTCGTACTGATAGGCCTGTTAGTACTACTAGGCCATTGGCCTCAAAAATAGCACTATCTAATAATGTTATTAGACCAAATCACCAAAGATTGGACATTGTAAGACCAAAAGCCTCAAACTCACCCATCAAGAGGTCTTACTTCACCCAACAAGTTTATAGACCCAAAGACTTAAAACCTGATGTGAAAACTTTTAAGGTTAAAAACATGACTACTGTTGGGACAAGGGCAGTAGTTAGTAAGGGTAAGGTGGAAAATGTCCTTAAGAAAGCTAAATGGGTATGGAGGCCAAAGATAAATTACCAGGATCATGTGTACAAATATAATGGCTCTTATATGCTCAAGAAGTTTGAGTATGTAGACCCAAAAGGGATTTCCAAGTCAGTATTGACTTGGATCCCTAAGAGATACTAATTCTCTTACCTTTTGTGCAGGGCAATCCAGAGATCTTGTTACAGGATCATGCAGTGGTGGATAGTGGTTGCTCTAGCCATATGACTAGCAACAAAGCTTATCTTTCAGACTATGAAGATTTCAATGGAGGCTTTGTGGCTTTTGGAAGTGATCCCAAAGGAGGTAAAATAATAGGTAAAGGGAAAATCAAAACTGCTAATTTAGACTTTGATGATGTTTACTTTGTAGATGAACTTAAGTTTAATCTTTTCTCTGTCTCATAAATGCGTGACAAGAAAAATAGTGTCCTTTTTACTGAGTCTGAATGCCTTATCTTGTCTCCTAGCTTTAAGCTTCTTGATGAAAGTCAAGTTATTCTTAGAGCTCCTAGAAAAGATGATGTGTACAGCTTGGATTTAAATAACATTTTTCCTTCTGGAGGTATAACTTGTTTATACGCAAATGCAACAGCAGATGAGTCTAAATTATGGCACAGGATACTAGGTCATGTAAATTTCAAAAATATAAATAAACTTGTTACAGGTCACCTAGTTAGAGGTTTACCTTTAAAAGTTTTTGTAAATGACCACACTTGTGTTGCCTGCAAGAAGGGTAAGCAAAAAGAATCATCAGAAAGCCCCTAGAATTACTTCATATGGACTTATTTGGACCTGTCTATGTAGAAAGTATTAACAAGAAAAGGTACTGTGGTTATCAATGGCACATGTTATTGCAAATAGCATGGCTAGTCCAAAGCAACGGCCTTAAGTAAATTACTTCCTAAATCCGTTTATGGCTCGTAGTTTGCCAAAAACTATAAAACAGTCTAATAACCCACCTCACTCAAGAGTTAACACACTTGGAAGTGGGGAGGACAGTTTAGAACTTATGGAATTGATGGCAAACGGTACCCAAATTGTCTATTTTGTGAGGAAAAGAAATAGATAGATTTGGTGAGTTCAAAAATAAAAAGAGAGTTGTGTGTGAAAAATATAAATGAGTGTTTGGTGAGAAAAAGAATTAAGAGATATTTTATGAGTTTAAAAACAGAAAGAGAGTATATGAGAGTCTACATTGGTGTTGAATATCTTTGATGGATCAAGTTTCGAGTTAATACAGCTTGGTACCACACTTAGTACTGTCAGTGTTAAGTTAATACTGCCAGGCAAGTATTACTACTGCTGGATGAGTTAAGTAACAGATAACTTTAAATTTAGTACAGCTACAAAACCAAACTTCGTACTGCTGAGTGACCGTTAGTACTGTTTGAGTCCTAACAAATTTTCCTCAATCAAAGAGCCGTTGAGATATTTCCGCCACATCTATAGCTTATAGGGTTTGACTAATTGGAGACTTCTTGATTTATCTATATCATTAAACGATTTCTTCAAGATAAGTACAACTCTTTTACAGTCGGTGAAAACATACTCTTTTAAACCTCACTCATAATTCAATTCACTCTACCAGAACCTTACACTTTATCACACGAACTAATCCCACCTCATTCATCATCTTTTCATTCATCAAATGGCACAGTTGGAATTTTGCGACAAGCATAATATGGTCGCATATTTGGTTAAATCTGCAAGTAGTGAGGGCTTTGATGAAATCATAGATTTTCTTACTTCAAGCCATATATACTATGCTCTCACTGAAAATCCCATCATTTTTGTGTCCCTTATTGAACAATTTTGGGAAACTGTTGTTTTGAGCACTACTGAGGAAGGACTTCAAGTTATTTCTGCAACTATTGATGGACATGAAAAGCTCATAACTGAAGATTCTTTGAGAAGACATTTGAAGTTAGATGATGCAGAAGGCATTTCTTCACTCTCCAATGAAGAAATATTTGAGCACTTAGCTCATATAGGGTATGTGACTAATTCTGAAAGCCTTACATTCTTTAAAGGTCATTTCTCACCCCAATGGAAGTTCTTTATTCACACAATTCTGCATTGTCTGAGCTCCAAGAAGACTGCATGGGATCAATTCAGTAGCAACATTGCTACAACACTCATCTATCTAGCTACAAGCAGGAAGTTTAACTTTTCTAAATTCATTTTTGAAGCTATGGTTAAGAATTTGGATAACCCACACAAATTCCCATATGTATCCCAGGTTTATTCAACACCTTCTAACAAACAACAAATTTCACCCCTCAACTAATACCTCATACTAGAACTTATCCCACTCCTATTCTTACAAGTAAACTGTTTAGTAATACGAGGAGAGTGTCACACCCCGCCAAGGCGGAAACGCGAGGCTTTAACAAGAATGGATATCATCACAACACAACGGCGTCTATATAGAGAATATTAAAATGCATACAATAAAGTAAAGTATAGACACAAAGTGTCATAACAATACCCATAACTAGGCAAAACATAAAGGCGTCTTTAAGTTTGAAAAAGGAAGTTCTCGCCAATAGAAAGGACATGCAACTAATAAATCAAATTCAACGAAGCAAAAAATTCAAGACAAGAAATAGAAATATCATTCATGACATCCTATGGTCTCTTACTAGCCACTTCTTTCAATCTTATTTCCATCATGGCTTACACTGAAAATAAAGCTTTAAAAACAGTCACACAAAGGTTGGGAAGTCATAGTTTAACAAGACCACAACAAATCAACTTTTTAAATCCAATTACTGTGAATAACAAAACAATATAGGACATTATGCAACATATGAAGACCTTAAGATAACATGGCAATCCACAAACTCGGGTAGGAACTTACCATCCGATCCATTTCAACAACTGGGGTAGGAACGTTACCCCCGATCCATATGTCACTTACGCACCTAAAAGTCTACCAGCTGGAACTTATACTTAGGCCTGGACCACACATCAGTGAGTATTATTTCAACCCTTCAGTTGGTTTGAATTGAGTAGTAAAGACCACTCCCAACCGAACTAATCACAAACTACTCCAATTGATCACTAAGCCATGGAGCATACCACAAAACCCACTCCAATTGATCACTAAGCCATGGAGCGTATCACACAAATCAGTAGGTATTATTTCAACCCTTCAGTTGGTTTGAGTTGAGTAGTAAAGACCACTCCCAACCGAACAAATCACGAAGCAATAACATGTAGCAAATAATCACAGCAATTAAAACAGTTTAACACATAGCATCATTTTCACCCCAAATAAAACACAAGAAAAAGGGGCTATGAAACTCACCTGAATGCTAGCTTGCCAAAAGATCCACAAAACTTCACAAAATTTCACGAACAATCTAAACAATATAAACACATAATAAGTTACCATCAATTAGGCATTCAACCCAATATGATGTAACATCAACTATGATGGATGTCTAAGCTATCTACCATAGTCCTATACTTGTTTTAAACCTTTACCACTCTTACATAAGTCATTTAGACTTTAACACTACACTTTGCATTTTCTGGTTTTAAGCAGAATTTTACACTCGCTTACGCGACCTAAACGCACCACTTAAACATTCCCATAATTCAAACCAAAAATCACACATGTTCCCTTATGTGTTTACTAACTACCATGTGATTCCCAATCATTAGTTATATGCGTAACCACCTCAAAAACGCACCACTTTAACATCCTCATAATTCAAACCAAAAATCTCACATGCTTCCTTATGTGTCTACTATCTAACATGTGACTCTCAATCATTAATTGCATACCTAAGTGCTCCTAAGACACATAATACTTAACTTATGTAGAAGGGCTAAGTCCAATTCAAATTTTAAGTTGGGGTTTTACTTCCCGAAATTAGACCCAAATCTGACCCGTACTTACTGGTTAGACAACTTTTCTTGCGAAAGGCTTTTGAAGGCCTTCCCGAACTCAAAATCGTTCGAGGCTGGATTTTTTAGAAAATAGACTCTCTGAACTTATCAAAACTCATAAGATTCATAAAAAAATTCATTGCCAATCATGATATATCTTCTGAGCAACACGACCCAAAATTCTGCTCAAACTGAAATCATGATTTAATGCAAATTAACCCTAACCGATTACACCATCATGCTTCTAATTAAACCCTAATCAATCATAATTAGTTTAATTACATTAATTTACAGTAGACTAAACCCTAATTAAATTTTATGATAAAACTTAATCCATCATGTTTAGATTACATAAATTAACATGATAACTAAAAATATTAAACTAGGAATAGAATGATTACCTTAATAACTTGATATAAAAAACTTTTTTTTCTTTCTCTTGAGGATTCGGTCGACCAAGGAGAAGGGGGAGAAAAAAATCTGTATTTTCTAATCCTTGGTTTGCTTATATAGGCCTAATGGATAACCCCTTTCTACAAGTTTGAGCCCAACTTGGACTTCTTTTCCTTTTTTTTTTACTATTCATCCATAAATAAAAAAAAAATTTATTTTCTTTATTATTTACTAAAAGAACTAGAAGTTTGATAATTTATAAAAACCATAAACTATCTCCAA
>BQNB010088655.1:0-27608 GCA_026074375.1 Tanacetum coccineum | reverse complement strand
ATTTTGCTAAGAGGAAATCAGGAAAGGATAGCCTTTTTCCTTTTATATTTCTTCTCTCGTTATCGTAGTTGCAGTACCAAAACCTTAAATTCCTAGTTTTAGATACCCCACAGATTTCTACCCCATCATCACATATTTTTTTGCCGGGGTCACAGGATGGCCACATCTTGATATTATGTTTTATAGGGTTACAGAAGTGTGCTCTAGGCACATTCTCATCTAAATTAATTTTCCGTTTCTTAGGATCCCGATCATCAAAGTTAGGGGACCTATTGTCCCAGTTACCTGACTCTTCGTAATCGATTTGATTATTACTCTAGACAGGGGATTGGGGTCTAACCATGAAATTTTTTTCACTAGGATTCGTATAATTATGATCTTTTCTCATTGTATCAAAGCTTATTCTATCTTCATTAATTCCCAAAGATATTTTTCCAGCGAAGACATCTATTTTCGCATGAATGGTAGCCAAAAAGGGTCTCCCTAGAATTGTAGTTTCAGAAGGGGTGTTGTCAAGGATTACGAAATCAGAAAGGAATAAGAATTTATCAATCTTAACCAGAACGTTTTCAACTATTCCCAAGGGTGCCTTTTTAGACATATCTGCCATTTCACAAAGCATATTTGTTTTCTTAAGATTTGTAAGATGCAAGTGTTCAAATATACTCCTAGGCATTACATTAATACTAGCATCTAGGTCAGCCATGGCGTAAAAATTAAATTTACCGATCGTGCAGAGGAGTGTGAAGCTTCCTGGATTTAACTCTTTAGGTGGCAGTTGGTGTTGTAAAACTTCAGGAGTATTACTTTCAGGTCCCAATATGAAGGACACTCCATGCAGTTTGTTGAGCCCAGATGTTTCTTGATCAGAAGTAACTGTTTTAATTTGTTCTAAGGATGAATTAAGGATTTTATTAGAATGAATTTCCTTAGTCAATTGTTCGATCTGGGTTTCTAATTTTTTTAGCGAGGCGCTTTGGTTCCTAGTATTAATCTCAGCATTCTCTTGAAGCTTCTTAATCCACCCCTCCATTTTAGTACTTCTTCATGCAGATTCCTCTTGAAGCTTAGTTAATAGTTCTTCTAAGCTTTGCCTTTTTTCGTCATATGATGGACGGTTATCAATCTTAGTGTAGTATCCAGGTGGTCCTACACAAAACTTTCCCCCATTATTTCCGTTAAAAGGCGATGTTCGTCAAAATTCTCCATATCTGACCTCTTCAACTTGTTTTACTTCCTCGTTGAGGGGACAATCCTTGTCGAGGTGAGGCCCTTCGCAAATTTGGCATCCAACCTGGATTGCATGAACACTTTCTTTTAGCTTCTTCATGTCTCGTCCCAGGTTGTCCAACTTATTTACCAAAGCAGCTAGTCTATCCTTGCTACTACTGCTTCCAATATTCCTGCTTGTTGTTCCGTTGTGCCATTTTTTAGAATGATCAGCCATGGTCTGAATTGCTGTGAGAGCTTGGGCCGGTCTCATCCCGGGGATAGGTCCCTGCGAATCAAGCAGTTGACGGTTCATAGTGTTCAGACCCTTATAAAAGATATTTACCTTTTGATGATTGTTGATGTCATGACTCATGAGTAAGGCACTTGTATAGCAGGTCATTATACCATTCCCATGCCTGGTACAATGATTTATCTCCTTCTTGCTTGAAGTTGTGAATATCATCAAGCTGCTTTGCGGTTATGGAAGGTGGGCAATACCTTTGGATAAAGGCCTTTTTGAGGAGATCCCAGGTATTGATAGTTCTTGGGGTGAGTCTGTCCACCCACCTTTTTGCAGATCCAGTAAGAGTAAAGGAAAAAACTCGGAGCATGACTGCGTCTTTAGAGACTCCGGAAATATTGAATAAGCCAACGATGCTGAGGACCCGATCAATGTGACCGTGAGCATCCTCGTCTTTGTTCCCGGAGAAAGTGTCTTCCCTCAATTCGCGCATGAATTGACTCTTGATTTCGAAATTGACATTGCCTTCGATTTTGGGTTTAACCACGCCCGGTGCCTGGTTTTCTCGTGACAATGCTAAGTATTGTTCCATGGTGAGAGTATCTACGTCTACTCCTACCATAGTTCCTGCAGATATAGAGTTTAGAAAAAGAAGAGAAATAATGAAATATTTAAATTAATTCTAATTTTTAGCTCTCCGGCAGCGGCGTCAAAAACTTGATGCGTATTTTATTTTAAAATATATTATTACCAAGTTTTAAATTTATAAAACTCGATCTACCTAACAACGCACTAACGGGCAGAGAACCCGATTGTGGGTAGTACAGAATGGTAAATCCGAGGTCGTCCCAAGAGCTAATGTGTAATTAGTTTTAATTTGAAATGTCATGTTTATAAAATGGTTTTTGATTTGAAATGAAAGGAATTAAAAATAACAATAAAATAAATATCTGGAAATTAAAAGAGTTGGAGATATAAAGAGAGAAAACGTGCTAACTTAGTTACTTCATTACTGCTGTTATGAAAACGCTTTCCTGTGCAATGTTAAACTATGGTTTCATTAGTGGTTTCTAAGGTCGATAGACTTGAATATGCATATATAGTCTATCCTATACTCCCTGCGATTCCGAATCAGTCCCAAATCATCTAGGAGGTAGGTTATTCATGTTGTAGTGATTAGTCCCAAATATTCTCAAAACATATCTAATAATCAATAAATATTATTAACCCTCTCTGAAAGAGTTCATGTGCTTTTTAAGTATATTAAGTGATAAGTGCAGTGACCGGTTAGTTCCTACACCAGGTAATGAGTTAGTGATCCTCCCTAGTACCCATTGGATCCCATATTGACTTGATAATCTAATAATGGGTCAAGCTAGGTCCAAACCACCCGTACTACCAAAACCCAGGGTTACTGATATTCCATAAAAAAAACCCTCAATAATATATATATAATACATATACAAATAAGCAAAGTATCATACGATTATTCTTAGGAAAGAATAATAAGTAATCAACACGGATATCGTTCTCCTCGGTGAGAGGTGAATGAAAATCTACGTTTATGTTGTAAATCGAGCTTGATTGTCATTTAAGTTTTGGTTTTGGATTTCTAAATCTAAAAACGCAAATGGAAAGCACATAAAAGGCACACGAATCTAAGAATTAAGGCAACTTAAAAAAATCAAATGATATTTTAAGCAATTAAAAATTTATTAATAACTAAATTATACTAACTAATTAACTAAAAATGACAAATTAAAACTCTAAAAACTCAAAATGCAATTTTCTAAGCTAAAATGCATTAAACTATTTTTAAAAACAAAGAAATTATTTCTTTTGTATTTTTATTATTTTTAATTACGCCGTAACCTTCAAATAATTTCCATATGTACGTGATCTTCATTCCATATTTGTGGATCTTCATGGTTACGGCGTAACCATAAGGGGTGTTACGCTATAACTCTATCTTGGGTAAGATTTCCTTCCAAATACATGGTTACGGCGTAACTAGATATGGTGTAACGCCGTAAAGTTATCCTTGATCTTCGTACTTGCTTAATTTATGTTACGGTGTAACCATTTTTAGTGTTACGCCGTAACATTCTTCAGAAAATTACACTTTAAGCCCCTTTTCCATTGTTTCTTGCCATTTTCCTGCATTTCACCTGAAAACTACAAAATGATAGAAAATATCTCGTTTTCGAGTATTAGTGAAACATTTGCAGGTAATATAGAGGGTATTTTGCCACTAAAAAGTATTAAGTATTTGATGTTATCAAATATTCCCCCACTTGACTTCTGCTTGCCCTCAAGTAGAACCTATTAGAACATTTCATAAAAAGATTTCTCGAGAATAACTTCAAGAAATAAATATATAAAACTCTTATGCTTAGAAAACATCAAAGCCGAACACCTCACGAAAAGGGGATAAAAAGTCACTCAACTCTCCACTAGTCTAAGTGTTTCATTTTCGGGGTGATCGCTCAATTGCACAGTCATAACATGTATTCTATCATAAGCTAGAAAGTAACACCCATTCTACACCAGTTAGAATTAGGGTCTAAATAATTCTCGAAGGCAACAAGGGTAATATGGTTTTAAAGGGTGATAAAGGGGTTTAGATAGACATGAGATACACATTTAATGGTTGTTAATATAAAAACACACAAAAATAGTCTAAAGTAATCTGAGGTTGGCATAACTAGCCACTGTCCATCCATGGGTCCAAGAGTCTAAGTCCGAAATCGATCTTCAATAATGGGCTACTAGCTCCATTCTTTATGAGTATTGGATGACTTGGTGTAATAATGTGGATACCTAGCTCCATAAAATACTGAGATGTCTTGGTGCGCAATAATAGCAACAGCTCCATTTTGTTTTTGCACCACTTTTACATTTTTGCACATGGGTTGGCTTTTATTTCACCCTTTTTTTCTTCATTTCTTCATGAAAAATATGAAAATGTTAGCAGATTTAAAATCTTTAATTATTAGCCCTGCAACATCCAATATTATACGCACATCCCCCCATTTGAGATAAAAAAATGTCAAAAGTGGTATTTATATGGGGGTCTTTATAGATCATAACTGATTGGTCTTCCACGAATGCATATAATTATTGTTCATATTCCCCCGAACCATGGACTTAAGTAGCCAGAAATTTTAACACAAAGATAACTATAGACTACAGGGTAGGTTAAGGCGAAATTGTTGTTAACGATACATATAACTTATGGGTAAAAACATAGATTGGTTTAACAAGTGTTGATCTAGGATAACTTTGCACTAATAATGCGTGCAAACAAAAGGGTTTATCCGGAGGTCGACAAGTCAGTGTACAAGTCGATAAACACACACATATAGGCATTTGGGTGATTTCCTAAGATGTTTGCCCTTCTTGAACTATCTATTCCTCGTCTAACACTTAGTAATCGAAATGTAAGTACCTGCCAAGTTCTAAAGTCTACAATGGCTAACCGTGCACACTCAATATTTGGATGGGATTTGTGATAATTGATGAAAACGATATTAGGCGTAAATCTCACCAAGTAATAATAAAGGGTAATGTGCATTCGGCAAAGATTAATTCTAGTTATTTAGGAAAAAATTGTTAAAAATTTTAAAATTGGCATAATTTTTAAAGAAAACTAGAAAATCGAAGGCAAAACATACGTCAAGTATTAATTCTACTCTCATCCCCCCAATTGGTTTGTACAATGTTCCTACTGTACGTTAAGGAAATGAAATATAAAGAAAAGAGTAGAAATAGAACAAGAACCTTATCTGGAATTGCTCGTATGAAGAAGAGACAGCATCTCTAAGCCATGCTCCAATTCTCTTCTCGAGCAATCAACCCAACATCATCAACATGTATACAAACTAATCGTATTTTACATGCGTCCATGAACCAAGTATCACATCGTGTGCTTCAACCTGTATAGCTACAAGAAAACCAGTACCAAAAGCATAAATCCGGCAAAAAGAAAGATACCAAAATGTACAGAATAATACAATAAATACAATCATAACTCACTTTTGTAGGAATCACGGTTGCATTTAGCGTATGCAACAAGCCTTTTAAACCACTCAGTGGCCTAAGTGGACGAGTGAAGTCTCGTGAGGGTTTCCAGAGAACGTACCCACAAAGTTCATTTACCAATATACACAGTTTAGAAATGTTTCAAACTTGATTATTAAGATTTTTAGAAAGAGGTTACGGCGTAACCATCATGGTTACGCCGCAATCATATGATACTTTTTTAGAAAATTTCATTAAGCATGTTACGGCGTAACCTTGTAAGGGATTACGTCGTAATGGTCTTGTTTACGGCGTAACTAAGTTGGTTACGCCGTAATTGTTGCATCAACAACAATTTTACCATATGATTATGAATTGAGATGATCATGAATTTTGCTCTATTTCTGCTAAAACCTGCAAAACCAAGTTAGGAACATACAAACCAACTAATATGCAAAAATTGAAATAAAATAAGACAAAACATAAATTAAAAGATAGGCATGGGGTGCCTCCCACGAAGCGCTTGTTTTTGTTCGAGTAACTAGCTTGACTCCACCCTTATTTAGTAATCAACGGCGTGTTTATCCCCTCCCTTAAAATCAAGTGTGGGTGATAGTAGCCACATGCACCATAAGGGTGTAAGGTTGCTTCGGGAGGATCGTTTGAGGTTAAAAATTTATACTTGTGGGGAATTTTAAATTCCCTCTTTCCCTCTTTAGAAATGGATGAGAGAGTGATTTGTAGCATGACATTGGTGATAATGAATCCATGAGGCTAAGAATGGTCTTTTAGCAAGACTCCACTGTGACGGGTCTTTAGCACCTGAATGTGAATGATTAATGTCTTGGTCTTCATCTATTTCAACGTACTCCATAGGAGCTTCCTCTTTTTCCTTTGCAATGCTAATATTTTCTTCGACCTGCTTATAAACACTAGCAAATTTATCAGTAGCAAAGAAAGTAGGAAGGTCAGGAAGTTCACTGTCCTTATGGTCACTATCCTCATAATCAATGATATCCACCATTTCATCATCACACCTGTTTGGAAATTCATGTTCCATATTTCTTATGTTATCCGCTCCTATTCTAAACAACTCATCTAAGATTTCGTCGAAACTGGAATCCTCCTTATCCAAAGGTGGGTTAGGTGTGTGTTGCGGTTGATTGAAAAAGTGGGATGTGAAACCATGAGTGGGAACCTGTATTTCACTTATCATAGTTGACATTGTTAATTCAAACCTAGCATATTCTTCTAAGGTCATATTTTCAATGTCAACTTCATTATGATTATTATGATGAACGGAATTAATAGTGGCACAAGACTGAGGGGTTTGAAAACATAGGAGTAAAGGCAGACTATAATATTCTTCATCCTCCTCATCAGAGTCAGGATACCCAAATGTTATTCCTCATGGGAGCAACACTCTCCCTAGAGGGGTAACTCCAAGCCGAATTCCTATTCCTATTTTCGTACATCAAATATTCATTTAAGGTCATATTATTGATATCGGGCTCCATTATAACTACTTACTAAAACCTCAAATTAAAAACCTAATATAGCTCCCCGGCAGTGGCGCCAAAAACTTGATGCGTATTTTATTTTAAAATATTTTTTTACCAAGTTTTAAATTTATAAAACTCGATCTACCTAACAACACACTAACGGGCAGAGAACCCGATCGTGGGTAGTATAGAATGGTAAATCCGAGGTCGTCCCAAGAGCTAAGTTGTAATTAATTTTAATTTGAAATGTCACGTTTCAAAATGGGTTTTTGAATTGATTTGAAATGAATTTAAAATAATAATTAAATACTGAAAATTAAAAGAGTTGGAGATATCAGGAGAGAAAACGTGCTAACCTAGTTACTTCATTACTATTGTTATGAAAACGTTTTCCTGTGCAATGTTAAACTATGATTTCATTAGTGGTTTCTAAGGTTGATAGACTTGAATATGCATACATAGTCTATCCTATACTTCCCGCGATTCTGACTCAGTCCAAATCGTATAGGAGGAAGGATATCCAGGTTGCAGTGATTAATCCCAACTATTTCCAAAACTGATCTAATAACCTATACAGATTATTAACCCTCTCTGAAAGAGTTCATGTGCTTTTTAAGTATGTTGAGTGATAAGTGCGGAGACCGATTAGTTCCAACACCTATGGTCGGAGTCATTAGATCTCCTATACCTGATGGAACCATAATGACTAGATAATCTAACTCTTATGCTTCTGATGATGATGAGATTCCAACTAAGCAAGTATCACAAGACATCATGGAAGAGATATCTTTGACAATTGATGAAGCTAAGTTGAAGAAGATGGCGGATGAGATGCTAAGACAAAGATGTACTTCAGGAGATGAACATCAGTATCACATTGATCAGATGAAGAATTTCTTGCAAAGTGACATTGTTTGGGAAAGCAGAAAGGAAATTCTTGTATCTCCTCATCCACGAAAGATCACACCATTAGTTCAAAGCTGTCAAAGAGATCCTGAAGCTCCAGCACTATCTCTGATCAATCAAGACCTTTTGTATTTGAAGAAAGGGAATTCAGGTCCTGAGAAGATTGTTCTGTCACTTCATAAATTTCCAGCAATTGTCTTCAACGATGATGATATTGAAGAACGGACTTCCAGATGGGTTAATAAGTGTATAAAGAAGTTTAATCCTTATGCAAGATATGGTGTTGAAAACTGGAAGAATCCTCATGCAAAGATCTTCTACATAAGGAGACAGAAAGAACCTGGAAGACCAAAGGAAGAGATCTATTCAAACTCTAAGATCGTTCAAGTCATCAAGACATTCTGGGAATTGGGTCATGAACATAAGTTTATTACAGAGATTGTGGCAAGAAGAGCTAATGATTGCATAGTGTCAATAACTGAGCCAGATTACAAGAACCTCAATAAGAATGACATTGAAGATATGTATCTGCTGATCATGAATAACAAGGTACCTGATTATGCTGATACAGGATTGCTATGGTCTCTATCAGTGTTCATCAGAAGTTCAGTGATATGGGAAAGAGTGCACGATTTTCAACTTGGAATTGAAAGCTATCAACAGAAGATCAATCTCACTGCACCAACAATTACATTCCCAGGAATTGAAGAGTGTGATGTGTTTTCTATCGTATATGAGCCTGTACATGGAATCATTTACACTAATAGCAAGAAAGAGAAAAGGGTGATGAGACCTTCAGAGATACATAAGTTTTGTGATGCAACACTAAGAAGAACGCTTGAAGGTCTAAAGAGTTATTATAATGATGTCAAGTATGGATATGTGCAAAAAGAACTTACCAATGATGAACTTGAGTTTCTTAAGTTGTTTGAAGAAGAGATTGAAGTTCGGTTGAAGTATCGAGATCAAATGAGAAGATGGGAGATGTACGTGAATGGAAGACCACTAGGACCAAGGAGGGAACGCCCAGAATAATCGACCCTTAGGGGGAGATTGTTAGGATTATGAAAAGTGTCGATTATGTGGTTTTATTATTAGACTTTATTTTGTTTGGTTTAATATAGCTTGTAATAAGGTTTATTATGCTTTAAGAAAGAAATAGCATAATATCCAAAGTCTAGGGACTAGTATTATAAAATTAGAAAAATAAGGAATGGAAGCCTCCCTCCCTTTGCCTATAAATAGCCCTCTAATCTTCATTAGAGGGTGATGCTCTTGTAAACAACTTTTATTTCCCTCCTAAATAAGATTTGAATTTTCCCTTCATTTTCTCTCATTCTCTCTAAGCTTGCATGTTGATATGATTGCTTCAAGATTCATGTGACTTAACAGTTTATCAATTCATTATTTACATAAATTGGGAGGCTTCTTTATGTAAATAATAAATTATAAATAAGTAGGCTTAACGGTATCCAATATGACACGAGTACGAACTTGAACCCAACAATCACCAAAATCCGTTAAAAAGGCCTAGAAACATAATCGTATCTTACCGCTCAGCAGAATCTTAAGGCCTCACTTGAGCTACCTTATCTCATTCTTAAGTTATTACTTTTGCCGTTACAAATCTTTAATAGATCTTTCATTGAAATCACCAGAGGATTGAACAGCAACATCTTGAAAACCGGCACCAAAAGCAATCGTCATTAAACGTCGAATCAGCAACAAGAAAAATGCAGCATCGAAACTTGACTGTAATAGGACCACCACAGCTAACAAGAATGGGTTTGATGATCCTTTACCAATAGCCATTTCCTCTTGGGCTAGTCAGGTATCATTAGCTCACCCAGAAAGGGTTAAATTCCAATAGAGACTGAAACTAATTCACTTTTCAGACAATGAATCAAAGTAAGTGGGAAGAAATATATGACTTTTGGCAAGTCTTACAGCCAAAAAAAAAACAGGATATGATGTGGTCTTTACCTGTAGCCGTTTGCCCACGCCTAGCACTTTTCATTCAAAATATCAAGTGAAAAACCATCCCATTTTGGGTAACCTAGGCAACAACAACGTGATTTTATAAGACTATTACCCACATAGCTGTTTGCTTGTGGGCTTAAACAATCCTTGGGACCCCAAAGGGTTACGTCCCATGGTTGGACTTCAAACCATCTCAACTAATTGGTACATGAAACATAGGTCAGTTGAGAGACCCTATGGTTTTAAGCAAACCATTACAGCTATAACAATTCATTCTGGTCCAAGACCTGGGAATTGAAACCAAACCTCAATTGATTCTAGCCTGATGGCCTGGCAATTGAGAACCATAGAGTGTTGCACCAAAAAAAAAATTCCATGAAAGATTGTGCCATAAAACATTTAGGTAGTCACTATAATAATAAAGACAGAGCCTGAAAACCATGTTGCTCATCTACAGTTTAAAAACCAAGTGATCCAGTCCCAAAAGAGTATACTAAAAACCAAGATTTTCTCAAAAAGCAAAAACTTCTTTTACAACAACATGTCCAAGTTGCCTAGTTGTAACTGGGTTTTGTTTTGGGCGGGAAGAAAGAAGTTTGGGTAGGTTGGCAGCTTTGGCCCCTCACTTCTTATAACTTCATTGTAAACTTTGCCCGGTTTTGCAATTTCGACCCTTGTCTTTTTTTTTCTTTTGTAATACAACTTGAGGTTTGGTAATTTTTAGTCCCTCAAGTTGTATTTTCTTCACTTGGTTGACTTTTGACTTTGTCCTTTCCATTCCGTGCTTGACTTTGTTTGTTTTTGGCTTCCTTTTTGGACCTGCTCTTGAATATCCGTTCCTGCACAATACAAATGCAAAACATACAAATATGATGTATTTTGGTACGTTTTTAGTCGTTTAAGTCCGTTTAGAATGGAAAATGGTATGTGTAATTAAACCACCAGAAGTAGAGTTAAACAAAACACGAAGATCTCCCCACAAAATCAATCCATTACCAGCTAGAGGGGTGACTTCATAATGCTTAACAACCATGCCATATAACTTAGACAAATCCTGTCTATCAAGCAAGTGCAGAATCTCTCGAAGATGAGTAAAGAATTTGGAAGATTTATCAGTGAAGTATAAAGCATTGACATCACCCAAGCCAGTAGGAACAATTTCCCATGCAGCAAATGCATGCCAATAATGAGTGTTGGTATCCCCAGCAGAATCATCAGAATCATCATCAGATAGCACGTGAATGAAGGATGTATCAGGAGCATTCAAATCCACGTCAGAAGAGGGCATCTTCCTTGGGGCTAGAGACTTCCTCCTAGTGCTATATATCTTGATATCAGCATCAATTGATTGACTTCTTGTCCTAGGTCCAGATGTCCTAACAACGGGTGTAGCAAAAGGTGGTGTAGGAGCAACCGTTGGATCAACAGATGTATCAGGTGTAACATCAGGGTGTGAGGAAACCTTGGGTGAGTGTGGAGGAGTAACAGGTGGAGTATCAACAAAAGGTGATTGGTGTACACCAGGTGTAACACCAGCAGATGATTGATGAGAAGCAGCAGGAACTGGAGTCTGTGGAGCTGCAGAGGATTTTGACTTCTTAGACCCAGGTTGTTCCACATCAGCACCTGGTCTTTTAAGTGACCTCCTTAGGTTCTGTGCATGCAGATTATCAAGAGCATGTCTGATCTTGTCAAACTCATCTTTGAGTTGTTCATCAGAAAAGGACCTCACATGTTTTAATGTCCAGCCTGTTGTGTAGATGGTGGAGCTTTGGTTTTTGACAAAGGTTCTCATATAATCTCTCTGTTGGGCATAAGTCATTGGCTTATTTATCTTATCTTGGAACCTTTGAGCAGCAAACTTTCTTCTCCTTTCAGCAATAATAGCTGCCATCCTTGCTGCAAAGTTGTCCTCATTTACATCCGGACCAAGTAGATCAGCAGTAAGTCCTGTATTTGCATGTACTTGTCCCATGATGTCTGACCAATCAGCATCATTGTAATACTTGGCAGAATTGATCACATCCTCTTGTCATTTCTTCTTCATTTCCTTCTGTACTCCAGTCAATTTAGCTTGTTCCTCTACATAAAGTTTCCTTACAACCTCTGCTCCCAACCTGTCCTCCTCCATCTGTCTAAATGAGCGTTCTGTTATTGGAGGATCTTCTTCCACATTGGAGGTTGCCCGTGGTGAGAGGGGATCAGCAGAGGAAGCAGAAGCATATTAGTAGTACCAGTAGGAACATCACTTCCATGATCAAATGCATCAGTGGGAATAGAGGAACTAGGAGGAAATGCAGTTGCTTTAGTGGCAGCAGTAGGAACATAAGAAGTATCAGAAGCAAAAGCAGCTGCCTTAGCTAACTTGATCAAAGAGTCCACATCTTGTTCCTCATCTTCCTCGTTGTCCGATTCACTCAAAATCACATTCCTTCCCCGTGCTTTGAGTTTTGACTCCAATAACTTCATCTTTTTACCATCATCCCCCCCCCCCCCCCCCCCCCCCCCCACTACAAATCCCCCCCCCCCCCCCCCCCCCCCCCCCCCCCCCCCCCCCCCCATCACTTCTTAAATAGTTCTTTGTTTGAGATTGGGAAGCTCAGATTCCTAACCTTCATTTTGCTTCCCCTGTGCTGCACTAAGGAATTAATAGCAGTTAGATATGGGGTCTGCAACACCTCTGAGGTTGTTGTCCTTCAGGATGGGAGGCTGCAGTGAGGAACCGAGTGGACAAGCAAAGAACGATCCTCTCAAGGGATCATCATTATTGTATTTTGAAGAAGATGCAACATGAGGGTCGGTAGATTGATCCTGCTAATTCACTTGAGCACTAGGAGAAGGTGGTATTGGTCAGGGTGGTTTTGAAACTGACTCATTCATTTGAGCAGCTGGAATATGGGGTGTTGGTCTTGGTGATGTTGAGCCATGATCATGAGGAGAAGCAGGTTGGTGCCTAGGTTCTGTAATAGGTGCATGGTCAGTCTGAGGGTTGGGTAGGACTACCTCTCCTGATGTTCCAGCTGCAATGGCAGCTTAAGTAGGAGGAAGCATTGCAGCCACCAATGGCATATGGGCAACAAGAAAATTCAGTCTCATATTGGCAAACATCTTGCTGGTCAGTCTAACTACATGGTATAGTTTGGGATTCCTAGTTTCTATGTCCAGTATCAGTTATAGAAACCTAGGAAACATCAAAAATTTCTTAGAGTTATGTATGTTATTTACCATCCCAGTAAAGATATAGCGAGACCAGTTGTACTTCTTCCCCTCACACAAACAGATTAAAGCAATGGCCAAGGATGTTCCAAACTGATCCCAACTCCCGGACTTAGTACTAAGACAATGTAAGAGAGTATGGATCAGGAACCTCCACTGAGGTGAGAATTTGTTCTTATGGAAGGTCAACTTACCCTCAGTGGGATAACCTAGATTATCCATGCCTAAGTATATGTCAAGGATAGGCATATCCACAATTCCCCCCTCATCATGTAACTGCAACTTACTCCTCATGAGTGATTCAGTGATTGTGAACGGAGTCCCATCAATGGTGGCCACAATAGCTGGTGGACCTAACTCAGATGATCAGAGTGAGGCCGTAGACCAGAATTGGGTTATGAGGGAATCATAGATGAGTGGGTCAGTTACAAGAGCATACCTAATGTGAGATTCAAGTAAAAAATCAATAACCTGATGATAATCGGTACTTCCTTAAATAATGAAATCTGGGTCCATCAAATGCTTTGGTCAATAAATCAGCCACATTATCATCTGTGTGAATTTTAAGCACCTGTATAAGATTTTTCTCATTTGCATCCCTAATAAAATGGTGCCTAATCTCTATGTGCTTTGTTCTTTGGTGAAAAACTGGATTTTTAACAATGCATATGGTACTCTGATTATCAATAAAGATTTTAGTGTTCATAAAATTGAACCCATAATCTAGCAGTTGATTTTGAATACAAAGTACCTGACCATAACAGTGAGCAGCAGCAACGTATTCTGCTTCAGTGGAAGGAAGATTGCCAACTACAGTTTGCATAGGCACAGCATGAAAATCAATCGTCCTACCAAATTGGCATCCACCAGTTGTGGATTTCCTAACAACCATGGAACCAGCATAATCACTATCACTATAAGCTTCCAACACAAAGGGAGAATCTCTTGGGTACCATAGACCAAGTTTTGGTTGGCCTTTGAGATACTTAAAGATCTTCTTTACTGCATTCAAATTGGAAGTCAAAGGTGTGACCTGGTGTCTAAACAAAGCACACTCACTGCAACAATAATATCATGCCTAGAAGCTGTCAAATACATAATAACCTATCATAATCTTATAGATGAACATTATCAGCATCACCGGTTCATCCGGGATTTTAGTCTTAGAGCTTCATAAGGTGTTGTTGCAGGTCTCATACTGTCCATATCAAATCTCCTAAGCATGTCCTGGACATACTTGTCTTGGCTTATAAAAATCCCATCAGGCTGTTGCTTGACTAGTAGACTTAAGAAGAATGTCAACTCACCTATAGCACTCATCTCAAATTCACCTTTCATCAACACCTCAAACTCAGTACACCAGGCCTTGTTTGTAGACCTAAATATAATGTCATCCACATAGACCTGTACTAAGATAATATCCTTGGAATTCTTCTTAATGAAAAGAGTTTTGTCTATAGTACCTCTTATGTAATTATGCTTTAACAGAAAAGTAGACAATCTTGCATACCAGGCCCTTGGTGCTTGATGAAGACCATACAAAGCTTTCACAACTCTGTACACATGTTTAGGGTAAATGAGGATCTTCAAATCCCTTAGGTTGATACATAAACTTCTCTTAATTCCCATACAGGAAAGCACTCTTGACATGCATTTTGATATACCATAAATCCCATATAAATTCAGCATAAAGCTAGCGAAATAAGTCTAATAGCTTCAATTCTAGCAACAGGAACAAATACCTCACATAATCAATGCCCTCCTCTTGCCTATGACCTTTTTAGCCACCAACCTGGCTTATTCCTTACAACCTATACCTCTGGCACTCTTTTGTTTTTTGAATCCATTTTGTCCCAATAGTAAAATTTCCATCACTTCGCTGATTAACAAACTGTTTGTCATCTCCTCTTGCATAGCTTCAATCCAAGCAGGATCATTAAGAGCTTGAGCAACACTGCTTGGTTCAAGTTGTGATAGAAAACAAGCAAACAGGCAATGCAAATAATCTGTGTGATTGTTCCTTTGTTGAGCATGAACATAGCTAACAAAAGCACTTTCACCAAATTATACTTCTTCAATCACCATCTAGTCTTGAACAGTGAAGTGAGATCCCCAAGTATCTGTGAATGAGTGATGAATAGTGGTTCACCCCTCTTAGTAGAGAACAGAGTCAACAACTATATTGTGCTAAGTTGGAGACAGTAACCACCAAAATCATCACAAAGAAGAGGAGGAGTAAAAAAACAGAGTCAGGAGGTGGTGAATGTCCTCCATTTCTGAATATAGGAATGGAGATTGAGCAAGGTCAGATGGAGAAGGATATCGTATCTAGTATGTTCACATGAGCCCCAAAGAGTAATACCAGAGGAAGTGATGTTGCATCAGTATGAAAGGCAGTACACACAGAGTAGAATGGAACAGTAGGACCATCAGTAACACCATCAGCAGAAACAACCTTTACTCAGCAGGAACCCCTATTCCTACTGGTTGGCAAGATCATCTGACTCAAGATGCTTTCTCAGCTGTAGCATTGGCTTCATAAGGCTTGCTTTTGAAGCCTAGCAAGTTTCCTCTAGCATAATCTGAATTTTTGTGGGTGGATGTCAGTCCCTCCACCATGTCAGAAAGCTTCATTAACCTTTGTACTGAAAAGTAGTTAGAAGGAAAAAAATGGGAACAACTATGACTTGTTCATCACACTCTGAAGTCTGAATCAGCTTGGTACCATCATGTATGTTAGTATCTTGGTACCTGCAGGTTGATTAGTTTAGAAATGGAGTATAACCAAAAGAATCAGTCAAATGTCAAGTTAAAACGTACCAAGCATGAACCCAAACCCTGAACATTAGTTTATCTTCAAGGATATCTCAGATTAAGTGTTTCTTCTTCTTTTTGCTGGATAAATAATAGACCTATAAGCTTACTATAGCAGCATACCCAACAATAAAGCCTTCATCACTTTTCCCTCAAATGTTCCCAGTGGCACTGGTGTTTTAGTATGGTTCACAAGACACCCAAAAGGTTTAAGATGAATGAGTTGGGAATTTCCCAGACACGAGTTCATAAGGTGTCTTGTTATGGGGTTTAGTCAGTAGAACCCTGTTCAAAACATAACAAGCAGTACTAACTGCTTCTGTCCAAAACATGGTAGGTAACATAGAGTCAGCAAGCATAGTTCTTGCTGCCTCTATGAGGTTCCTATTCGTTCTTTCTGCAACCTCATTTTGTGTGGGGTTCTAGCATTATTGTAATCCCCTTCTAATCCCATTTGACCCAGCAGAGTTCAATTAATTTAGAATTTTTAAACTCGTCCCATTGTCACACTATGGCTTTACCTTTTAGTAACTGTTTTCAATAAATATTAATAAAGTCCTTAAGGGATAGCCGCATATGTTCTCCTTAGTCCCCAAAAAGAAAACCCAGCTAAAGTCATCTGTAACCACTAAGGAATAGTGCTTGTGATCAATGCTTCTGATGGAAGTAGGACCAAAAAGGTCCATGTGAAGTAACTGGAGAGTAGAAATGGTGCTCACAGCAGTGATGGCCTTGTAAGAAGCCTTGTGTTGCTTTCCTTTGTTGCAGGCAACACAGTTGTGCTCATTTGTGAAGAGTTTGGAGGGTAGCCCATTGACTAATCCATGCTTAGCCAGCTTGTTCATGTTTTTGAAGTTCACATGAGCCATCCTTTCTTAGCATTTGGAGACTCTTCTAAGAGGCTTTTTGCCATCCACCCCCCGCCCCCCCCCTCCCCCGGGCCCCACCCCCAAAAACCCCGGGGGGGGGGGGGGGGGGGGGGGGGGGGGGGGGGGGGGGCCCCCCCACCCCACCCCCTCCCCCCCCCCCCCCCACACCCTCCCCCCCCCACCCCCCACCCCCCCCCCCCCCCCACCACCCCTCACCCCCCCCACACCCCCCCCCCCCCCCCCGCCCACCACCCCCACCCCCTCCCCCCCCCCCCACCAAACGACGCCCCCCCCCCCAAAACAGGTGACATCTCTTTCAGTTATATTTCACACAAAAGAAACAGTAAGAGATTGTTGTCTCATGGAATTCTGAGAACCACCTGATTATTCTCAGGTAGTTGGAACTCCTTAGAGAGAACTAGGCACTCTTTATCAGTGAAAAGGACTTTGTTCTTGGTATCACAAATTTGTGATACAGAGAACACGTTAAAGTTTTGAAGCTCTTCCACATAATAAACATTTTCAAAGTTCAATTTGGAAGTCCTTATGGTGCCTTTTCCAGTGATTTTGCACTCACCTCCAAAAGTCAGCAGTACCATCCTACAATCTTTAACAAAGTCATCCAATTTCTCCTTTATTTTCCTGTCATGCTTCTGGAACAACTACTATCTACAATTCTAAATCCTATTCTTATTGATTTTCCTACAATGCACAATACAACAACACATTAGTATAACATGAAACCCAAGTCATTACTGACTTGGACCCTGGGCCTTGTGAACATTTAATAGTAAACCCATGTAGATTTATGAGATTCCACCATTGTTCTTGATCCCATTGCATATTTGGCCTTTGAATTCTCCAAGAACAACCTGCTGAGGGCTTAACAGCAGTTCCCCATCTTCCCTCATCCATATTCAGTTGGTTATAATAGCCAGACCTACGAAAGTGTTAAAATAAATGGCTTCTTGTTTATTTTGGTCTGGTCATAGTTCGAGCAGCATTATTTTTCTAACCAGCAGAAAATGGTCTACCAGCAGGAACAGATGTTGGTCTATTCCTACTACCAGCAGGAACATATGTTGGTCTATTCCTACTACCAGCAGGAACAGATGTTGGTCTATTCCTACTACCAGCAGGAACAGATGTAGCTTTTGGTACAAATGAGGGAATAATTTGCAACATAGTCCACATAAGGTTTATTATTCAATCCAACTGTTTTCTCATAAAAATCACATCTTTTATCAAATCAAATTTACTACCACAAACAAAACATGTCTTAAACGAGAAAAAAAAAAAAGAACTTTCTGTTACAAAGACTTCTACTGTTACTCTACTCTTATAATTACATAAATTCCTATGAGGGTTTACATTCTCCCTTAAAAGAACAAACTAGGATTATCTTTGGTTGGAACTTGGATGATGAACACCCAGTCTCTGTCATTGTTATGAAGTCAACGTAAAACTAGGGGGGCTAGGGTAGAGGCTAAGGGTTCATTGGTCTATGGAGCTTGAGGAACTTGACACTTGAAACACATGATGCACAGTCATTGGTCCCCTCTGAGTCTGAGGGAACCTTGCACTATTATCACAAGAGACAAGTCATTAGATATCAGGAGTTAGTTTAAAACTATTATAGGACTTTGAACCATAGGTAAACTGTGTTTCATCAGGTCAGGATTGTTTGAAGGATCATAATGTTCCAGTTAGAGGAGGGGAACAGCAAGCATTCCACAATGTTTTGACAAACCTGTCATGGAGAGGTTTCTGCTACACATCCTTTAGGGGAAAGTCAAAGATGCAGGGGCAGAGAGATCAAACACCCATCTGATCCAAAAGTATCTCAAATCCAAACTAATCTTGATCTAAGGACATGGAACTATTCATCAGTTTGACCAGGTTTTATGAAGACTCTTCCATTTGTCAATCATTGTCATTAACTCCTCAATTTAACCTTATCATCAGGTTTGTCAATGGTTTTAGACTTTCATCAGTTTCTTCATAAATTTTAGCATGGTTTGTTGTGTTTTCTAAATTAGCAAGTTAAGATTCTAATTCTTTTCTTCTAAAGCTATCCCTCTGAATAGTTGGTACCAACCCTTTTGTTGTTCTAAAGTTTGATAAAAGTAACTTTTATAATGCTTGAACCTGAATATAACACTCTTTATTAGCTTCTACATTGTCAAGATTTCCTTTAAGATCAGCATATAGATGATCACACCAAAGGACATAGTTTGTAACCTGTAAAAGATACCCATGAGGGCAAATTCAGCATCATCATTAGAAACATCATCAGCAACATCACCAGTAGCATTACCAGTAGCATTACCAGTAGCATTACCAGTAGCATCCTCCTCAGCTCCAGCAATCATCCATATAACATGAGTAGCACCAATTTCCACATCTTCAACTTCATGATCTGACGCATTTTAGACATTGAATCAACAACAAACAAGGCCTTGTTCTTCTATCATTACCAGCACCTTCAGTTTGAAATGAAGAGTACCTTGCTTTAGAATCCAACCTGTTTCCTGTACATTCCACCATCAAAGTGACCAACTCTGGCATTAATAACAAATTGACCTTCTTTTTGTCAAACCTTACAGCATCCTTGTTATTAAACTTCATCTTTCTCCCAGCTTTCTTTTCAAATCTGTTAATCTTAACAGAGAGCATTGCCATTTGCCATTTGATGTCTAATTCCTCCAAGTCCAATTTCCATTAGATTAAAATCTCATAAGTGAACTCAGCTGCTGTGGATCAATTTTAGCACAAAGGAATGAGAACATTTTCATCACATTGCTAGAAGCATAGGACTTGAGATGCATAATAAACTGGTTGAATGGGATTGATCAGGATATGACATCTTTGTATTAGTGCTAGCAGCACTAATAAAAGCTGAATGGGTAGGAGCAGAAGAACCTCTTGAATCATAACTTGAGCCACCCTTCACATCAATTTCAAGAGTCCTAAGCTTGTTGTACAATCATCAATGCTTAGATTAATCAAGACACCCTTAGTATAAGAGTGATGGCCACCTGTGACTAAGAGGTGGAAGTGCTCTGAAAACCTTCATGTTACAATTTTCATTGAACTAGGCTTAGCTTGCATCTGATTGAGTTTGACTCAATACTTCTAAAACTGTCATACCCTTTATGCAAAACCTTATGAATCAGATACTCTAAACTCTAAACACTCCAGCTTTAGCATTGATTTATCCTCATTTCTTAGACCATCATTACCTCCACTTCTGCTTTGACAGCCAACAAATATCCCTTTCATCATCTAGATGGTGACAATCAGCCATAATGATCTTCAGGAAGTAGACTAAAGTAATATAGTTCTTGCTTTTGTCTCTCTTTAACAGCAATTTGTCTTCAACCGAAACAGTGGGAGAATCATAATATTTTCCCTTTTGGATCTCTTCCTTTCTTTCCTGCTGTTTCCATTAGAACAATGTTCCACAAGTTGTGATCACTGTTCATGATCTAATACTCCATCTTCATGGCCCACGTCTCATATTCTTCCTTCTTTAAGTAAGGAAATTTGGCATTATTTTTTGAGACTGTGGTTGTGTGATATTGTTGGAGTTGCTGAGACTGGTAGTTTGTGAGAGGTTTGAGTGATGATTTGGAAGACTCAAAAACTGGTTTAGAAGTTGACGCTGAGAACACGGTTTTCATTGTTTTGATGGGAAAGTGAATGAAATACTGAAGTGATTGGCATAGGGGTATGTTTTATGATGGATTATGTGAAGTGAACGTAAAGTTTCTTTAACAGAGGCTCTCTCCAGGCTCTGATACCACTTGTAGGTCCAGCCCTAGATAGATCTTTACGCCTGTTAAGGTTGTAGAGCACTTATGTAATCACAAGCAACTCTAAGAGAGACTCTAACAAATGAAACTATTGTTTACGCGGAATATAAACAACAGAGTTAAAGAATTACTAAAACAATGATCCTTTATGGATCTTTTCTATTGATAATAAATGTGTTTTTCTAAATGGATCAATCAGTTACATTCATCCAACCCGTAGGTTTCTTAAATACACACGAAACCCTAACTAAAAGCTAAAGTGATAAGTGTTATCACTTCCTAGGATATCTCATGCATATCCCTATTACTAACTAACTTTTACTAACAACCCGGAGTAAGCATAATACTACCAGGAATAATATTGTTCTACCAGCAGGAATGGACTTTTTGTACTGCCAGTACTAACTATACTATTATCTTTACCAGTAGGAACTACACTACCAGCAGGAATTGTTTACTCTACCAGTAGGAACTACATACCTACTAGAGAACTATCTATTACAAGATTCCTAACAAGTTTCCCTAGCCCCAGCAACTGTCATTGTCCTTTGATTCCCAAACTGCCCTGACTGATTTGTCTTGTTATACCTTGGTGTGTATCTTCAGCTGTTCCTAGAGTTTGAAGAAGTTTTCGAAGGTTGTTGTTGGTAAGGTATGAGAGCTTTTGAAATACTTTGGCTAGGAGTGCCAATTCTTTGCATGTCCTTATCCCTCTGAGCTTGTTCAGGGTCACTATCTCTTCAGATACTGACTCAGATTGAGGTTGAACTGGTTTGCGATATTCTTTGCCTTGTGTCTGTAGATGCACTTGGTCTTGTGAAGATGATGTCGTACTTTGTGTCTCTGAGGTTTTGTGCTTTGATAGTAATGTATCTGAGTATGGTTGAGCAGCCGCAAGAAGTGCTAATAGATTTGCACTTTTGGCTATTCTCTCAAGGCAGGATAACATTTAACTTCATTTGATATTGCTTCAGAAATGTCAAAAAGTGTGTGATATATATGGTGTCTATTTCTTTTTGATTGCTTGACAAACCGTCACAAATCTTGACCATTCTGGTTTGAAGTATGTTGGAAGAAAATTGAACATTCACATGCATTGTAGTAACTTTGCCGCAAGTTGTTCCTTGTCAATTCATTCATCAGTATAAACCGTAAGTAATACACTCCATTATTTTCTCCATCCTCGAGAAGTAAACTTCCCCCAATTCCCAAACAGATTGGTCTTTACATCTTGTTACTTTGTTTGCAATGATTCACCCTGTTGTAGCCTTTCAATGGCTATCCACATCTCATTCGCTGTTTTACAAGCATCAACAGTGGAATAGATATCATCTCCAATACCATTAAAAGAGAAATTGCTTTCTTATCAGACAGAAAGTGTTCTTTGTTCCCTGGGATCAGATCAATACTGTTTCAATTGTTGTATTGCAGGATTACCTTCCGATTCTGCAACAACTTGGAACAGTACAGTAGATGTGCACGTAGGACCGAGATAGTAAAGCTTTTTCATCTGTCCACAGCCATTGGTTTTGTGTCATATACCGTAGAAAACGGATTCTTCCATTGGAATATCTTACTGTCTAAGCATGGGTGGATTATCTTTTGAACTAGCTGCCATGATATATTGTTGTGCATTTTACTAACAGTTGAGGAAGTATTGACTGGAGGTAGACAGATGAATGAATGGTTATGAATTATGAAGGTGAAAGTTTGGGATCTTAAGTGGATATGATGTGATTGAAGTTGTGGTCTTGTATGCAATTCACTTAACTAGGATTTACCACGTCATGATTAAAACGATAAAGAGTTAACGGGATTTCAAAATCAATAGAAACCATGAGTGGGTAATTGATTTGTGTTTAAGGTTTGTTTGTTGTGAATTGATTGTCTTTTAAGTCCTTGTTGATGGTTTAGGTTGATGTTTGTACCGAAAGTGAATCACCAAAATTGGGTCAATTGGAAAAATTGCACATTTGCTTGAACGCATGCATATTTCGCTTAGCATTTGCATGCATATTTCGCTGAAATTCAGACAATTTTCGCTTGAAGTTCAAACAAATTTCGCTTATAAGAAAGACCATATTTCACGTTGTATCTTTTTGTATATTTCGCTGAAACAAACAAAACATATTTCGGCTGTAACTATAAACAATATTCGCTTGATTCGTCTTTCACATGAAATGCAAGTTTCTCTTCAAAATGACATATTCGCTTCAATCAACCTTTCATATTTCGCTTGAAACATGTTTCTCTCATTCAAAACATATTTCCATTCGAGCAAAATACGTAATTTTTCATACAAAATCACTCAAAATCAAACCCTTTATGACCGTTTAAAGTTGGATTCTTCTTTGCACAACTATTACCTTAATGCCTAATCTTGCTTTAAACACATAAACATAAACACATCTAAGCACAAAAATCCGGGTTAGACTTTTTGAACCAAGAACAAATAAAGTTACTTACTAACTCACGAATTTGATCTTGTTTACCACAGAGAATCTTACACAAATCCACTGGATTCTCTGATACCAATATGTTAACAAGATTCACCCTTATAACAAAGATCCGGGAGTATGGTTAAAATGTAAAAATATGCGTAGCCATATTATTAGAGAGAAAAGAATAAGATGAGAAGTTTGTGTGTGTTGTTGAAGAAAAGAGAAAAACACACACCCACACTTTACCAAGGTGTGAACTTCTACCTCTCCAAGAAGTAAGAGGAGGGTAATCTAGTGTGCAAGAAAAATCAAGTGTTTTGTTTAAAGTCAAAAAGGATGTGTATTTGGGATTTTATAGGAAAAGATAGTGTTTCTCGAAGTTTTACTTTCCTATATGAATGAATGGAATATGCAGGTTTGAATGAACGGAATAATGTAATCCAAGCGGAATATGTAATCCAAACAATATGTAATCCAAGCGGAATATGTAATCCAAGCGGAATATGTAATCCAAGAGGAATATGTAATCCAAGAGGAATATGTAATCCAAGAGGAATATGTAATCCAAGAGGAATATGCATGCAGTCAAAGCAAAAAATCCATGCACATCAAGCGAATATGCCAACATGCACGCGAAATAACATGCAGTCAAGCGACAATGCAATAGTCCAAGAGAAAAATGTCACGGCTCAAGCGAAATAATGAAATTCCAAGCAAAATATGTCCACTGACAGCGAAATATGTCACTGCCAAGCGAAAATGTGACATTTTCAAGCGAAATGTGAAATTTTTAGGAAATATGACATTTTCAAGCGAAATGTGAAATTTATCAAGCGAAAAATGCAATTTTTTCAATTTATCTAATTTTGGTGATTTACTTTCGATACAAACATCAACCATAACAACCCGCCACACACAAACAACAACACTTAATCCCAAAACGATCCTGAAAAGATTAACTTAAATGACAAAACGGCTAGAGATTCGGATTACGATGACAAATGGTCACGAAGTGTATTTGGTATCCCTTATTTGCAATTGAAGTTGAATTTCACAAAGGCGTCTACTTATTTCATCATCGAGACTTTCTTCCTATTATTCTATCGATTGATGACTTGATGAACGTATAATCATTATGATTAAGACTGGATTATTCTAGTTCCAGAATCAAGGGGTGTTGGATGAATACCTGATAACTATCACTTAAAGGAGTTACGTTGTAGTACTCAGTGTCACAACGCACATGTCGATGTGGATAGATTTCAAGAGGTGTGTACTTCTTATACTTTTGAAGTGGGTATAAGAACTTAGAGATTTACTTCTGCCCCTGTCTTCAATCACAATAGTGCAAGATTAAGTAACAAATTTGGAGAATTTTACTTCAGTTTCAAGTTTGGTATATCGGGTTTACTTCAACATGTGGTCACAGCAATAGCCGACAAAATTCGAGGTTGGTAAGTTAGCCAGAGAGTAAAGGTTGATAGTAATCAACCCTCTCACATTATTTTTTTATGATATTTCAAAGACACGATACTTCACAATCTAAGCATAGAAAATATTTAAAATTTCTTCAATGACATTCATATACAAGACCTTGATATACCAAGTGTTCTTGATTCTTGCTTCATCTCCTCTAAGCGGTTTGTGAAGTCACAGAGGGTTATGATTTCTTTGTGTAATCAAGATTTGTGCTTATGACAAGAACTTTCTATGAGATATAACGTAACACGACAATGAATGCTTCCGAGAGTTCGCAACCATCATGGGCAAATGTGTACATTCGGACTAAATTGACTTTGAAGTTACCAATGTCAACTTATAGGGTAGTAAGTGTATACTACTTCACTTTAGAAATGGTTTGTGAAGAGTTATTGCAAATGTGAGAAAGAACAATGTTTGCTGATTTCTCGCATGCACCCCCGAACGAATATTCACCTAGCCCTAATGACAAGAAGCAGTGGTCGTTGGTGTGGTTTGACTTCTACAAAATTCCGTTGTGCACTTTGATGACATGTAACATCCGAGAATTTTCGTAATTTTAAAGGAGATATAAGTTATTCCTAGGTTGAATTATCAAAAACGAGCAGTTAAATCACGTTTTCATTATTCGGACTCTAAAGCAATTTGATGTAAAACGACATTCCAGACAACTTTTTAGTTTTGCCCAAGACCCGAAAACAGTCAGAAAGTGACTGAAATGCCCTCGCAAAGTTTTAGAAACACAAAAATAATTAAATTATATTTAATTATCACGTTTTATTAAATAAAAATATTTAATAAAATACTTAGCATTTTAATTAAAAGCGTTTTTGAAAACGCGAATATTCGAGTTGAAATCCATTCTTATTCTGCAACAAGGCGTAATCGGTCCACAAAATAAATAATGAATATTTTTATAAATGTTATGAAAATATTTATGAAACACTATCAAATAAATACTCATTTTTATTAGAAAAATGATTTGGAAAACAACGACGCAAGTTTCGTATTTGAAACATCCATTAAGTCGCTCAAACAGTCTCGAACCGATAGTTAATAAAACTACAACTATATTTACAAAAGGAACCCAATACTATGTGATTTGTCACCTTTAGTTTATAAGGTTAATATACGAATATATAAATATAAATGAATATAATATATATATATATATCATTATAATATATATATATATATATAATGTTTATCATTTTATTTTTTATTATGTTTTTCATGTTTAAGATAAAAACAAAACACACACTCTTATCACTCTCTTCTCTCTCTCCCAAAATATCCGGCCACTGCCCCACCACCGGCGCCGCCGGCCACCACCAATTAACCGTCGGAAAAGATTTCCGGCGAAGACCAAAAAGGATCCCCGCCACCCGATCTATCTGACCCTCTTACCCTCCCCCTCCAACGCTCCCTCTCCATCACCACCACCCACTCATCGCCTACAGCCACCGTGCACCTCGTCACCCCACTGCCAGCCAATCACTCACTCCACCAACATCATCCCCACGTCCACCACTCGGCTGCGTTTGGTTGTTACTAAACGACCACGAGGGTGCGTATGGGTTGTATCAATCCGTTAGGGTGCGTTGGTTTTGTAAAACAAGCATATATTTGGCATTTTAAGTCCGTTTTTGGTTATTTTAGCTCGTTTTTAAAGGTAAAAGGTATGTGTGTTTAAGCACATACCAGGTTGCGGGTCAGCCTACAAGGGGCTTTTGGCTTATCTTAAAACCGACCAAGGTGCGTTTGGTATATCAATAACAGACGAGGGGTGTTTGTTTTATGGGTTATCGCAGAAAAGGGTGTGTCGGGTTTGGTCATAACCACCAACGGGTGCGTTTGGTTGTGGACAACACCACGCAGGGTGCGTATGGCTGTCGGGACAGCCGAGGGAAGGAGTGGGTTTGTTTGGCTGTCGGGACAGCCGGGGGAAGGGTGTGGGGTTGGGTTAAAACAAATGGGATGTTTGGTTTGGTTTGGTTTGTAAAACAACCAAGGGTGCGGGTGGTTTGTCAAAAACGCAGCGGGTGCGTTTGGTTTTGTAACACGGAAAAAGGGTGCGTTTGATTTGGGATAAACACCGAAAATGGTGAGTTTGGTTTTGCACCGCAAAAATATTTCAATTGTTTCATTAAATTGACCGATTAATTAAATGTGATAAAATCTATTTAATCTTGCGGCGTCTAAGTATAATAGGTTATTAATATTAAAACGGGATTAATATTAATCTCTAAGCAATATTAGATGAGTTTTTGAGCTAAAAACGGATCTTGGCGCGTGTTTGTAACGGGTCATTTTGACCAGAAAATAGAATATGGGATTCGGGGTTCGAGATTTTGAAAGGTCGGAGTTTGGTTTACAAAATATAACAAATTATATTTTTACGGACGTTTTGATATAAAACGGGACTTCTAACTCCCAATAACGAAGAAACTGGAACGAAATCGAAATATACACTTTAGTAGAAAAATAGGTTATTTTTAATATATATTAAAAATGGCAGATTTATTAATTAAACGATTTGAGCACTTTCGAGTCCGTTTCGGCCTTCCGGCGAAACACGAAAGTTGTTCGTAATGACGTTTTACTTTGCCGCGAGGATTGTCAGTTTTAAAATTAAGACATAGCGGGTCAAAACTAAAGGTCGGTTGATCTATTATTTCAATTAATTATATTTAAGACCATTGTTCGGTCCTAAAAACGAAGAGTCTAAAAATAGTAACTTTCGGTAAATATTCGACATAAGCTATGATTGGACGGAAAATAGTATATATTCATATAATATACTAAGGGTTAAGGTTTAAAGACGCGCAAGTGGATTTCTCATCACATGTATATATGTATGTATACATATTAAAATATGTATGATTTTCGTCGTTACGATGTACGCATCGTTGATCGTATTTAATACGTGTATTATAATAGAGCGACATAATTATAGGTCGTGGCCAAGATCATGGTCTTTGATCAAGGTGAGTTTATAGCTCCCCATGTTTTACTTGTTTTACATATATTTTTGGGTGAGAACATGCTTGTTTACAAATGCATTTACATGATTGTTTACAAATTGGTTTACATACTCATTTACATAGCTCGCT
>BQNB010088654.1:0-27608 GCA_026074375.1 Tanacetum coccineum | reverse complement strand
AACTTGTTCTTTATATTCTTCTTATATATCTGTTTAAAACTCGCTTTTTTGTTATGAAATGTGATAAGTTTAACTTGATAAACCTTATCTCAGATTCCAAGGGACCAACAGATTCCTCAAAGTCGATTCCCTCCTCTTGCTTGAATACTTGAGCAATTAATCTACCTTGTTCTTGAGTACCCCGCCAAATTCGTCTGTCTTGACCTTGTAAATCTAATTTAGTTTGATCAACATGACTTTATCTGGACACAGCACCAATTTCCAAACTTATAATCTTTCAAATTCATAAATTTCTTCTTGTATTGCATCGATCCATGACGGTTCGGTCATTGCTTGTCTAAAGTTATTTGGCTCCACAGAAGTTAGGAAGGCATCAAAGTAACACCACATGGCATCAGTTTCAAGTTGCTTTCTAGTGGTGACTGGTCAGGATGGGTTTCCAATCACGTTTTCCAATGGATGATCCTTAGTCCATCTACCAATCAGTTCTAGTGGAGAGTGAGAGGACTGCACATTTGACGACATTTCTTGTGAAGTAGAGACATCATGAAGAGGTTCATGACATGGATCGTCAAAAAGTGCATTTGGTATAGGTTCTTCAACACCTTGTGAGATGATTGAGGATTGTTGTTGTTGGTTAGTTGATGAAGTACTTAATGAAGGTGCGTCTTGATCAATGGTTGTTGATGAAGGTGGACCGGCTATTTCAACAGCTTTTGGTGTCGCGGCAACTAGAACTAGAGAAACAACACTTAATGGAGGGTTTAAGTATTCATCAAACATGGGTTGGAACAAACGATCCCAATCATTTTTGGTTGGTGGGTTAAAAGGTTGTTGAGGAACAGGGTTTGGAACAAGTCATGAACAAGATGTTGTAGGAGTCATTACTTGAAGCCCGAGTCTTGAACTAAATTGTTTAGAAGCCATCGTTGTCAGCTCATTGAACGTTACAAGAATGGTTTCTATAATTTTTTGGGTTCTTCTGTAATAGATTCTGAAAGCTTTCTTAGTGGGCGTGTAACCAACAAAAATACCAATATCGGCCTTTGCATTTAGCTTACCAAAGTCCTCACTATCATTGGTCGAATAATAGAGTGAACCAAAGACATGAAGAAACGATAAATCTGGCTTCTTGTCGTGCATCAGCTCATATGGAGTTTTGTTGTATCGGAGACGGATAAATGAATAGTTTTAGGTATAACAAGCTGTATACATTGCTTCGACCCACAGAAATAATGGAGCTTTTAAAAAATCAACATTGTACGGGCAGCTTCCACTAGAGTTCGGTTTCGTCTTTCGACAACGCCGTTCTGTTGAGGAGTGCGAGCAATAGATGTTTGATGTGTGATCCTGACATTTTCATAAAATTCTCGAAGAGTCTGATTGACAAAGTCAGTTCCATTATCAATTTTAACATTACGGACTATAACATTCAAACAAACTTTAATATTTTTGATGCATTTAATGATAGCGTCAGGAGCTTCATCCTTTGACCTTAGAAATTTGACCTAAGTAAATCGTGAGTAATCATCAACAATCACCAAGTAGTACTTTTTCCTATTAATGCTCTCCACACGCATTGGGCCACAAAGATCCATATGCAGAACATAGAGTTTCTCTTGGTTAGTGTCTTCAGCCTTAGGTTGATGAGAGGATTTCTTGCATTTTCCTAATGCACATGCTGAACACATATGATCTTTCTAAAATTTAAGCTTTGGAATGCCTCTCGCAAGACCGTCTTTGGCTAGCTTGTTAAGAGTACCGAAGTTGAGATGTGATAACCGACGGTGCCATAACCAACTCTTAGTGTTTGAAGATTTTGATAGTAGACAGATCGAAGAAGTCTTTAGCATGTCATCAAGAGAAATTGTGTACAAGTTTGTGTCTTTGGATCCTGAAAGTAGATCAACACCTTCTAAATTTTGAATAAAGCAAGTGTTTTTCTGAAAAGCAACTTCAAGATCCGCGTCACAAAATTGTCCAACAGAAAACAAGTTATGTCCAAGCCCCTCAACATAGTATACCCTTGAGACAATTATGTTTCCTAACGGATAGTCACCAAACTTCATTATCTTTGCAATTTGGTTGCTTTCGAATCGAACAGTTCCTAGAAATTTACTGACTAAGTTCATGAGCTGAGAGCGGTTCCCTGTCATATGTTTTGAGCATCCGAAGTCCAGATACCAGAGAACAATCTAGACAACCTGTCATTAACAAGAGAAGAAGAAGATGGAACATCTATAGCATTGGATCCTCACAAATGATTGGGTTCCGAGTTGTTAGCAACCTTAGATTCTACAATCTTAGCTTTTTTACTCGAACATATAGATTTTACTTGTTTGGGTCTTCTGCTATAGACTTTAATCTCTGGTTTTTGTGTTTCTACTGAATGAGAAGTGGTTTCCTTAATGGGCACTACTTTAGTTGAAGTGATCCTAGTTAAAGGGCACGAGTTACCAACTAAAGTGAAAAGTCTTCCTGTTGGTTTCCATTTATATCCTACTTCAGTGAACACTTTACCCGTAGGGTTCCAAATATCATGCTATTGGCATTTCTTATCAGACTTAGATTTAGAGCGCACATTCACATTATTCACAAAATCAAGGAAACACACATCATGATTTGCATCAAACATACATTGTTTACATATAACAAAAATTAACTCAGAATTTGCATTTAACATAGTAGGGTCTTTAACAGTTGCATCACAAATAGGGTCTTTAACATGATTCTTTTTATTGGACTTAGATTTAACTCTCCTACGTTGAACTTCTACTTTATTCTTCATGTTGTTACTTGGTGATTGTGAGATCCTATCATTCTTTTTATTGCATATAGGCTGTGATCTGCTAGCACTAGTAGAACTCTTTAATCCTGTAGAAGGCAACACAAGTATGTTAGAATCAGTTATGTTAGAATCTGGTGTTTTGGATGCCTGAGCCTGTTTATGAATGTTGGCTTGAGGATTGAGAGTGTTCTGAAAACCTTACTTTTCTTGACTTTGTTCATAGTGAGTGAAACAGGGCAACGGCAATTTCCACTAGTTTTTGTGAAACTAGGGGCATGTATTGATGAAGCAACATAGGCTAACAATTCGCTAAAACTGTGTTTTGTAAACTGTGCAAAGCAGGAGACTAAAGTGGTTGCACATTAGGATCTGTTTTCTAAGCGTTTCAATAAGTTCACGTATGGTGTCAGTATTTTCTATAGTCTTCTTCAAATTAATCGCTTAGGGCATCCCTATTGTTCGTAGCTATAAGAAAGAGGATCTATATCTGAACTTTGAACATTCTTAGGAGGCAGTAGTGGTGCATAAATCCAAGCATATGTTTACCTTTTAATCTCCTTAATTCATTTTGTAATGCTGTTGTTACAAAAACATTTTCTTGAATTTGACCTTTTAAATCCGCATTTTCCATAGATTTAGAGTTCAATTGAGCAATCAAAGAGTCAATGTGTTCTTTAGAAAGAGCACGTGTCTTTATAATTGAATCAAATTGATCTTTGTAAATCTTTTTCAAAAGATCAATTTCTTTATGCAAACGCTCATTTTCAAAAAGTAATTTGCCCACACTATGATCTAATTCAATGTTTATGGTCTCAATTTCATCCATTTCTTGTTTGACTTTCTCTTCCTTGTCATTTTCTTTCATAGATTTGATATGTTCCTTCAACTTACAAATTGTAGTGTCTTTAGCTTGTAGCTGAGCTTTCAAATCATTATTTTCAAAATATTCTAGAATTTTAAGAGCATTTTGATTATCACAGAATGAATCCTTTTGAAAAATTTCTTGATTGAGTTGCATTGTTAACTTAAGAGAAATGCAATATTTTTCAAGTTGTGAGTAACTTTTTGAAAGATCATTATACGCATTTTGTGATTTCAAAAGCTCAGCATCAAGATCAAAACACTTATCAGAAGATTCACTTCTTTGCATATGCAGATTCACAGATTCACCATTAAGAGTAGTAGAATTCATAACAGAAATCAAAACATCTGAGACATGATTTATTGTAAGAGTTGATCATTTTCCAGAAAAAGTTATTTCTTAACAATTTCAAAACATTGTTTGTCTAAAGAACACTTTTGAACATCACCTTCCATCTGGTTAAAAACTGTTTGTACTTCCGTTACCTCATTTAAAAGATCTTTATCAAAAACATTGAATATGTTTTTTAAGGTCTTCAAAAATGGAATAATTTCTTTTAGATAAACAGCTTTAGTGTGTTGAAACCCCATTCCCCTTCTGTAATAGCATCAGGTGTAATTCGCTTTTTCACCACAGCATCAAATTGGCCATGATGGTATTTAAGCTTTATAAGGCTTGTATTAACCAGGCTTACCTTAGGAAGGTCCTGAGAAGCCTGAATTTTGACAAGTGACGAAGCAGATTAGTCAGTATTAGGGTGAGAAGTTTGTAACCAGAAAGCTTATTCATCAGACAATTTTTGTTGTGGAACAAAATGTTTACCAAAATCTTCAGAAAATTGATTTAACTCAACATAAATAAATAGAGTAGTATTAACTTTCTTTTCTTTTAACATTAGGTCGTTTTGTTTTGCAAGCATTTTGGATCGACTTACTTCTTCCAAAATCAATGTCTCTTCATCATCAATCACAAGACTAGCAGCATGTTGACTAGAAATAACATTACCATCATACAAGGTCGGCTTAATCCGCTGAGCTTTCTTGAGATAAAATGGATTTTGATAACCAAGAGCTTGTTTGTGAGTGTCATCTTAAAAAACTTATGGCTTTGTTAACATGTGCACTGTTTGAGCAGATTGACCCACTTTGTAAACAATATTATCTAGTTCCTTAATATTCTTTTCTAAATCAATTTCTTTATCCATATATATTTTTTTTCTTTGGATTCATTTTTGAAAACAGTAAATATTTACAATAAAGATTCCTTTTCTTTGATTTGATTAGAAAAATTATGTTTAAGTGAGTCAATTTGCTGCTTAAGTGCAAGCTTTTCCTTAATCATATCATCCATTTGAGAATCAATCATTTTTTCACGTGTGCTTAAATCAATATTAAGACGTTGTTCAAAAGTTTTGACTCGTTCTTTATATCTCTCAAGCTCAACGGTTAAGGATTCATTATTCTTTTCCTAATTAGCCTTTTCCTAATTATTTACATGATTAATCATTTGTTCTGACATTTGTTCAATCACAAATAAAATCATTGAATCTTGTTGTGCATAAAAATTAGTATCTTGAACAGCTTCTTGTTGCGTTTCTTGCAAATATTGAGAGTACAAAATGATAATGCTATCACTCGTTATCTTATTATCTGTAAAATCAACAACTGGTGTTTGTTCAAAACTCTACATTGCATGTACACTTTGATTATCCATATCAGTATGATAGGTTTAAAAATAAGGTACCTCTTAGATAACGTCAGAACCATAGTTGGAAAGAATAGCCATCAAAAACCGCCTTTGCATTAGAGACATCATCATAGTCAGAATCATAAGCATCAAGATCCTCAATCTGGAAAGCAGTAGTGTTTGGAATGGTTATGTGAGGAACTTGACCATCTGGAGTGCCTGAATCTGTAAGAAATGCACGTTGCACTTCATCCAAAATTTGATCGGATTCCTATGCTTCAGCCAACATTGCATTGTCCTTAAACCATACAACGTTCCTACGCCTCTTCAGCTGAATTGCATTGCCTAGCCATGTGACCTTCACTTTGACAATTATAACATTTAACCATTCTTGTCTGCCCTCTTGTATTATATCCCCTAGAACTAGTAGCATCACCCTTATAGCTAGTGCCATCATAACTTTTTCCTTGCCTCCCTTAAACTTGTAGCACAGTAACCTTGCCGTTTTGAATGGTGGCCTGGTTTCTCGGATTAGAGGATGTTCTAAGTTGATTGTTGGTTAAAAGGATTCTGGAAGAAGCTACAGCTGTCAGGAAAGCCATTGCCTTATTGAGACATGCAATTGTGTCATCTCCTTGATTAAACATAGGAACAACGAGACCTGAGTCCATTTAAGGGAACTCAAACATTGGTTGTGTTGAAGATTTAGGTGATTTGTAAGCAATTGGTGGAACAAATGAGATTTGATGATCCATATAAGATTGGTATTGTTGTATTGGTGGAATGGATCAATGACTGATTTGTGGTTCTGATAGATGAGGTGGTGGATACATTGGTGAGTATGATTGAGGAGAGTAAACTTGTTGAATCATGGTATTTGTTTGTTGAGGAAACTGTGTGAAATTGTATTGAGAGTGATAGTTGTTAAGTTGAGACGGTGATTGATGGTAGTTAGCAACAAATGCAAGAGGATCTTAGTATCGTTCACTCATCAAGCGAGTTTCATTTGCATGTGCCTCATGTTGTTCGAGATATGAGTACAATTGATCATAGTTTGTAGTATGCAAATCTCTATCCAACTTCACGTCCGTCATAAACTTGCTCCATTCTGGAGGTATACTGTTCAGAAACTTTGTATTCACTTGGACTTGTCTCATTGTCATATTGATAACATTCATGTTATTGATTAGTTGAGCAAATCTCCAGTAGTACTAATACAGTGTTTCACCCTTCACAAATGAAAACTTATCAAACTCGTCTTACAATTTACATTCCTTTTCTTGTAATGACAATTTTGTGCCTTGCATAAGAAGCTTAACTCTGTCCCATATCTCTTTGGAAACTTTTTGATGATTTACAATGGCATACACATCCAGTGGAAGACCTTAAAGAACGATGTTTGTAGCTTTAAGATCACAGTCAGCTTGGAGTTTCTCTGCAACCGAAAGTTCTTCGTACTTCTTTGTCCTAGTAGTGCCATCCTCTTCAACAACAGTAAGCCAAACAAGTGGACCATTTTGAAGTGAGTTAAGAATCATTTTCTCGTTCTCTCGATTCTCCATGTATAGTTCCATACGACTCTTCCACGAGTCATACAAGGATTTTTCAAACATGGGAGGACGGTTGTCTGCTTCGGCAATGATCATAAATTCTGCTAGAGTTGTCATTGTGAATTTGTTGTGAGAAAATATAACTTCTTAATCGATCAGTGATTAGAGGTTGTTGTGTAAAAGTGAGATATATTTAAGTGATGAAATATTAAGATTACACAGGATTTTACAATTCTTGATAAAACCAGGAAAATAAGTTAATATTTCACGGGATTTTACAAATCAAAGAAATAAACCGTATAATTCACCCAAGCAAATGATTAAATCACCTTAAGAAAAGTGACTAATTCGCCTAACACAAGTGATTAAATTGCCTTGGTTAATTCGCCTAAGCACAGATGATTAAATCTCCTGAAGCAGGTGATGTATTCGCCTTGAGTAAGTGATTAATTCGCCTAGACAACAGTGATTAATTCGCCTAAACAAACTGATTAATTCGCCTATTTAAATCGCCTAAAGCAAGTGATTAATTCGCCTTTAGCAATTGATTAATTCGCCTGGACAACAGTGATTAATTCTCTTAAACAAACAGATTAATTCGCTTGTTTAAATCACCTAAAGCAAGTGATTAATTCGCCTTGAGCAACTAATTAATTTGCCTGTTTAAATCGCCTAAACAAAGTGATTAATTCGCCCTGATTAAATTACCTTATCCAAGAGAATGATTAATTCGCCTATCTTTCAAATCACTCAATGATACACGTTTTGACGTTTTTACTCGATTTAAAATACAAACTTTAATATTTTTAACACAAAAATTTTTGAATCAAGATTTTGGACCCAAAAGTACATTCGAACCAAAAACTTTAAAAAAATGAAAATTTATTACTTTCCAAGGTTTATACTAAGATAAAATAAGAAGAAAAATGAAAGCTTTATGGTTTTAAACACACAAGAAAGTAAAAACTTCCTTGTAAAGTTCGAACCACTACACGGCCAAAAGAAAAGAGATAAAAACACACACTAAACCATACTAATCACCCCTTGGCTCTTGATAGCAATTTTAGAGACTATGAAATATCTAAACACACAACAAATATGGAAGAAATTTAGAGAGAGAAAGGAGTACATGGTTGCTTCTAGTGAGAGAAAGTGAAAGAGAAGTATTAGATTAGAATATGAGAAGTAAAACAACCAAAACCCTCTCCATGTATGGAGAGGGTACTTATACAATGTCTAATGGCCGGTGATTGATCGTATAAGTATATAGTATTTCCCATTAGATAAGAAAATTACTTTAGGAAATGTAATAGTCTATCTTTCGAGTGTCGTTTTCACGGCGAGAGATGAATTGAAATCCATGTTAATGTTTTGTTTGATGCTTGAATATTGAATATTTTTGTTTTTGGTTTTAAACTAAAAATATAATAAAAATAAACTAGATTAAACTAATTAAGCAAGCTAATAAGATGAAGAATATATAAAGAAAAATATGCTTGTCAAGTAAAAATGAATAGATTCTTAAGTGTGAAGTTTTATATCTTAATGATGAATTAATATCCGTCTAAATAATCGTTTCCTCAAAACGTTGGCTTAATATTGAAAACAACTTTTTATCAAGATATTAATTACTAGTTTGATGCCTACTTAATCTTACGGCTTTTGCCCGTTCGACTAAATAAAAAACTAAACTAAATAACTTTTGCAAATTATTAATCAATAATCTCTTATTAAGTTCCACACTTAATTCACTATTCACCAACTTACTTAACAAGCATATAAAAATCTACTCACTAAACATGGCAACTAAGCTACAATAATAAGCATAACAATAATAAAAAGCATATTAAGCTAAATAAACTAAAACTACTAATTAATGAAAAAGGGAAAGAAAGTAGAACCCGAATGACGGAACCGATAAGAAAAAAAATCACCCGATTATATAAACTAGACTTAATGCTAAGTGTATTTCTTATTTAAACTTTATTTACTTAAAAGATTATAAAGTGTTTAAACTTTATTCTCAAATAAGCTAGTAAAATCTAACTAAGCTTTAAACTTAGACAATAAGCTAGCTTATACAACCCGTAAGCTCCTCGCCTTGTGAGTTGAACCGGGTTGACCATCTCAAAACAAGAAAAGTAAAAATAAGCCGAAACAAGAGTTTAACCATAATATGATCTAGTACAAAACTTAACCAAACGACAACTTAAAATTTTAAACTAAGAATAACTAAATCCCTAACAAAAAAAAAGCAAACTCATAACTAAATTAAGCAAATATTGATTTACCAAATCGAAAACTAGCTTAAGCGATTTTCATTAAGCAAAACGAACCAAATAAGCAAATCTCGAACCAACTAACTAGTTGCCAAAATAAACCAAATCGAATCCAACCTACCTGATTAACCACAAAATAAACTACTCGAGGGTCATGAGAAACAAACGCAGACCTGGGAAAATGATTTAAATAGCTTATAAAAAAACGTTGATTCAATCCTATCTATTACAAATGCTCGGAAACAAAAAATAACATAAAATAAATTCACTTACCGATTACTAACTACCTACTGCCATCCTACATCTATTCTATGGAAACTAAAAGGAACTAATAATAAAATAAAAAAGAAAGGATAAGATAAGATAAAAAAATGGAGAAACTCTGCTGCTATATCCCTTTCTAGCGTACAACTCAAGCAGATTTAAGGCAAAACTGGATTTGGGCTTGAGTAACTTGCTGGGCCAGGACCCCTTTCATATGGACTTTAATTCTGGGCCGAGTGTAGCTTTTCACTTCATTAGTTTTGGCTGGATATTGTTAAGATTTGTGTCTTTTGTTTTAATAAGTATGGGTCGGTCCGACCCATATAAAAGGTGTCGGGCCGGCCCAGTAAAAGATGAAGGCACCGTCAGACTCGAATTTTCATGCTCTTTCCAATGGCATGCTCGGTTTTGTCGGTTTTGGCTTTGTTTTTGTCCTTTAGTGAATATCCGTTACCTGTACAACACAAATAGCAAAACAAGCATATATTTGGCATTTTTCTTATGTTTTTGGTCAAATAAGCTCATTTTATTAGGTAAATGGTATGTGTAATTAAGCACATACCAGCCGGCCATGGGGTCTAAATGGGCTTTCCATGGGCCTTGGGCCTTTATACCTTAATAAGGTTCCAAAAAGTAAATAAGACTAACGAGCTATGTATTTTAGGTGTGACCGAGACTTTTTTTGATTCCTAACAACTTGGGATTTGCTTGTCCTCAAGCAAATGGGTTTTTCTACCTAGACAATAGCGATATTGGGGGCATTTAACCTACTATTCAAAAGCAGTTTACGACACAACCTCGTAATTAAAAGCATGGAATTCATATACTAGCACCTCACATAAGTGTTTGGATTCTCTCTTTCTCTCGGGTGTATAATGAATTATAACACTGTGGGGAAACGGGAAAATAACACTTATTACTTGTTGTAGCATACAAATTACCATATGCTTGGTAAAGGATCAAACCTCTACCGCTTGGCACAAGTACTAGAAAATACTATCAAAGAGGGCTTTTAAAGAGTTGTGATGTGTAGGGTGTAGGTTAAACAACAGCACTAACGGATGGTATACACATGGGCGGTGATAAGTTAATTAACTACAAGAATACATGCTGAGGCGTTGCTAAGCCAAGACTCGACTACTCTACGGATAAGTTAACGAACTAAAATATAAACTTTACATCAATCTCTTTCTTTTTCTTTTCTGTTTTTCTCTTCTTTTTATTCTTTTTGAATAAACATAATACATAACTTTGGGTTTATAACACACCCCTACATTTGAGTTTTTGCTAATTCATTTTAATCTACTAAGCTAATGACCCGAATTGAAAGGATCAACAAACATGGAGCTTATTGAGCTCTAATGGGGGTAATAGGTGACTTCTTCCCTAATTATTCATAGGATAAAAACTACCATGATTCCCAATGGTCCTAAAACTGTATTTATAAGGATAAATGACTCGACTTAGCAACTATGTACTCATGCAATAATTAACTAGGTTTACAATAAGGTATTAAAAGCGAGTACGCATAAGGTAGGCTAAGGCTATTTGGGTGTAACAATTGGTTAATGGTTTAACAATGCTCTTCATTAAAAATCTGGAGTCCACCAAAAATTTACGAGAACCGTGAAAAGGATAGGCTCTGAAGGGTGTACTAGGGGTAACCTGCACCAAAAATGAGTGCCTAACAAGGCTGTGGGATAGTTATATGATCAAGGTGACCATAATAACAAAGACATGTTAAAACATGGGTTAATCCTAGTGCCTCTTATCATTTAGCAAATCCTAATTCTCACTATGCAGTCTCGAGATGCATCACAAAAATAATTTCTAGAATTTAATACACTACCGGTACACTCATATAATTTTAAACCGATACCAATGCTCCAGAAAATGTGACAAAACTACATATACACATCTATAACGATGGAATAGATACATATGATTGCTCGATCCTTAACTCAAGAAAGCTAAAGGTAAAATTATCTTAGGTATCAAAAATGGATACCCGAATTCCTAAAGATCTAAAGGCAAACCTCACATTTTTGGGGTGGAATTTAAGGGTTTTTGTGCAAGTCATACAAATTCCTATCCATGAGACGCGATTAATACATGGTTTTCGTCGATATGTGTCATAATTTTTTTTAATTTTGGTTAAAATTACGGTCTATGCTATATTTCGATATAGTACTCATCATTTTAATGAACAAGCAAATGGCAATTGAAGGAATAGTTTCAAAGACTTATTTCTCCCCCTACACTTAAGATGAACATTGTCCCCAATGTCCTTCAAAGTACCCGTAAAACGAATAAAGGGAAAAGAAAAAAATCGAGAGAAACTAGTACTCCCCTGGTTTGTTTAATAGTGGAGAAGAAACATATGATAACTGACTAAATCTTCATCCAAGAGTTGTCCTCCTGAAATTCCTAAGAACTTCCGGGTTTCTTCTTATCAGATATAACCTATAAATCAAAGACAAATACAACTACACCTGGCGTAAAATCGGCGGGATAATAATATATACAACGAAACTTTTAGGGTTGACTCTATGAAAGCAGTAAAGATAGGATGAATATGTTAATGTAATCAATGTTTCTGCATGTTTTTAAGAAAATTGCAAATTTTGGAAATTGTACAAAATTAAGAAAATTACTAGTTTGATGCCTACTTAATCTTATGGCTTTTTCCTGTTCGACTAAATAAAAAACTAAACTAAATAACTTTTGCAAATTATTAATCAATAATCTCTTATTAAGTTCCACACTTAATTCACTATTCACCAACTTACTTAACAAGCATATAAAAATCTACTCACTAAACATGACAACTAAGATACAATAACAAGCATAACAATAATAAAAAGCATATTAAGCTAAATAAACTAAAACTACTAATTAATGAAAAAGGGAAAGAAAGTAGAACCCAAATGACGGAACCGATAAGAAAAAAAATCACCCGATTATATAAACTAGACTTAATGCTAAGTGTATTTCTTATTTACACTTTATTTACTTAAAAGAATATAAAGTGTTTAAACTTTATTCTCAAATAGGCTAGTAAAATCTAACTAAGCTTTAAACGTAGACAATAAGCTAGCTTATACAACCCGTAAGCTCCTCGCCTTGTGAGTTGAACCAGGTTGACCATCTCAAGACAAGAAAAGTAAAAATAAGCCGAAACAAGAGTTTAACCATAATATGATCTAGTACAAAACTTAACCAAACGACAACTTAAATTTTTAAACTAAGAATAACTAAATCCCTAACAAAAAAAAATAAGCAAACTCATAACTAAATTAAGCAAATATTGATTTACCAAATCGAAAACTAGCTTAAGCGATTTTCATTAAGCAAAACGAACCAAATAAGCAAATCATCGAACCAACTAACTAGTTGCCAAAATAAACCAAATCAAATCCAACCTACCTGATTAACCATAAAATAAACTACTCGAGGGTCATGAGAAACAAACGCAGACCTGGGAAAATGATTTAAATAGCTTATAAAAAACGTTGATTCAATCCTATCTATTACAAATGCTCGGAAAAGAAAAATAACATAAAATATATTCACTTACCGATTACTAACTACCTACTGCCATCCTACATCTATTCTATGGAAACTAAAAGGAACTAATAATAAAATAAAAAAGAAAGGATAATATAAGATAATAAAAAAATGGAGAAACTCTGCTGCTATCCTACATCTAGCGTACAACTCAAGCAGATTTAAGGCAAAACTGGATTTGGGCTTGAGTAACTTGCTGGGCCAGGACCCCTTTCATATGGACTTTAATTCTGGGTCGAGTGTAGCTTTTCACTTCATTAGTTTTGGCTGGATATTGTTAAGATTTGTGTCTTTTGTTTTAATAAGTATGGGTCGGTCCGACCCATATAAAAGGTGTCGGCCGGCCCAGTAAAAGATGAAGGCACCGTCAGACTCGAATTTTCGTGCTCTTTCCAATGGCATGCTCGGTTTTGTCGGTTTTGGCTTCGTTTTTGTCCTTTAATGAATATCCGTTACCTGCACAACACGAATAGCAAAATAAGCATATATTTGGCATTTTTCTTATGTTTTTGGTCAAATAAGCTCGTTTTATTAGGTAAATGGTATGTGTAATTAAGCACATACCAAAATCCCCCATACTAAAATATTGTCGTGTCCTCACGCAATGCTATAAGTAAACACTTAAGAAAACCAATAATCTCTATCCCCCTTGACTAATTACCTCGAAAAGTAGCTAAGCGTTCATCAAAGGGAATTAAAGACTCATAAGTTTTGAAAAGCCCCGTCTTTACCATTTTTAAATATACATACACTTATTCCCACATATTTTTTTTAAAGCAACTAACTTATTTTGACTTTCGTTATTTTCATAACCGTTAGGGATCATAGAACAAAATGCATTTCGATCCGAAAATGCCCCAAAAAGGATAAATTCATCGTCCCCGACTTTTCACTCGTCCCAAACCAAACTTAAAACGAAATCACCGTTAAATATCAGTTAAGATGCTAACACTACTCATATTTGCAACTTGTGAACTTTTCACTCCCGACAATTATTATATATTATGTGAATGTGCCATTTCGAATTTCAACTATGGATCAACGTTTTGCAAAATTTCTATGCTTCATGTTCCACCCGAGAATAATGAGTTTGAATGCGAGATCATCCCATGTAGCGACTAAATAGTATATATATTATTTAGTTATATACTATTTGATGTAACTCAAAGTTATTTAATAGTGAATGGTATTGTTTAAATTGACACAATAGAAGAAACTGCAAATGATAAAACAAATGATAGTTTTAACGAAGGTAGCATACTCCCGTGACACCTTTTGTAGGGTTTTCTTTATTTTGTTGAAAATTTTTAGTTTTTGTAGAGACCTGCACATATAGGGCATTAGATCATTAGTTTTTGAGTTATTTGTTACAACATCACAGGAGGAGCATGAGGCGAGGGGAAGCAAGTCATCCCCATTGGAGTTATTGTAGGATATGTGATTGGTGGTTGTGTGCTTCTGACTCTATTAGTTCCTTTCTATAGAAAGCTGCAACATCGTTTTGAGCCGCAAGATGCGAGGCAAACGTTATCAACGCCAACAGTTTTATAATGATTCTCATCATTTTTTTCATTATCTTTCAAATTTTTTTAGTCATTTAATTATTATTTCACGATATATAGAAGACTTCTTTTTGAAAAATTTAAGTAAAAGTTTAAACTAAGACTAAATTTTTTTTTCTATTAACTACATAAAAATTGTTGATTTAAGTTTAATCTCCAAAAATAGCACGTATTATTAGTCCGGTTAGGAGTTTATGGGAGAATAAGCCACAAATTACACATCAGTGAGCTCTAAGAATTCCAAAGCATCCTTGTTTAACCGCCAACTCATACTTAACTCTATCATTTTTCGTTCTTCGCAAAGTTCCGCGAACGCTTAGTCTAAAAGTTAAGGAACAAGCTAGAGCTCAACACGCTCGATCGAGTCAAAATTTATTCTTATTCTACCCAGCAGGAAAGTCAAAATTATGACAAAACACTTATTTTATTTTTTGGAAATTTTTAAATTTTTTCATTTTTTTGGTATTTTGGTGGTAAAAACGGGATTACGCGAAAACAACGACTGCAGGCACAATCAAATCGATAGATCCCCCTCATACTAGAATTAAACATTATCCTTAACGTTTTAAGAAGGGTCTCTACGCAAATCCTAAGCCGTTTATTAAGTATACGTATATCCTAAGCCGTTTATTAGGTATGCTTAAAGATAAACGTTAGTCGATTAGATTAGGATATTGGGTTTCCCAAATGAAGCTGATGATTTGAAGCTCGAGTGAACGAATGACAAAACCATGAGCACGAGAGGCTTTAAAAATCCGGGCAATCCTGGACATACATAACAAAAACCACAAAACATGAGAAAGGTAGAGGCGAGCCTCATCACAACACAAAACACTTATTCATTACTACTACTAGGATAAGCATGGGTTGCCACCCACGAAGCGCCTTGTTTTTGTTAACCGAGTCAAAAGCTCGACTCGACCCCGACTTCATTGGTCCATGGGGGAGCAAGTGGAAGATAAAATCTCCATCAGACTTTCATTCAAGTGGTTTGGATAAACATTGAATTTCATGAAAGTTCCACTCCGATGAGATATACCCGGCATAAAAGAATGATAAATGGAGATGCCGGGGTCAAAAATGGTATCTTCATTCCCGCAAGAGAGAAGATATGGTGGAGTAACGGGATACGTGAGAAAAGGAAGAAAGATCCATACAACATATGCCAAGAGAGGAGATTGGTCATCCTCGAATGGTAAATTCACATTTGTCGTAGAAAGAACGTTCTCACGAATCCCGGAGTCAACAATACTAGTCAACTCACCCGGATCGGGCTCACTCTTAAAATAGAAACAATCATACTCCGGTGGAGATATGATGTGAGCAAGTTCATCGGCGAACTCCTCATGATAAAAGTCACTCCTATCGGCAGGAGGAAACGGATCATTCGAAAGATCAAAGATAAACGAATCATAAAAAAGAGAAATATCAGACTGAGTAGTGGTACTGCCACTACTTTTCTCTTCAATATGATCGTCATCGAGATAGAAAACTTCATAATCCGGAAGAGATAAATCAGAACGAGTAGTGGTACTGCCACTACTAATCTCTTCCAGATTAAAGCAAAAAGTTTCAGATTCGGGTAAAGAATTATCAAAGGTGTTAGTCTCCTCCAAGAAAAGGTTAAGAGATGTGGAGGAAGACTTGGTTACAAAATCGGAAGATGGAGTGGTATTATCTTTTAATGCTTTGATGTTATTAATAAGAAGATTGACATTTAACAATTTTTCACGAAGAATATCGTCTTTGATTGTTAAAAGAATATCAGTATCAATCCCTCCAACTTCCGGGATAACAATCTCCACCACCTCTGAGCTGACGATCTCAGCATCGGGAGGTGATGCATCGACATAATCGATATCCTCACCGTAGGGAGAACCGTCATCACTTGAAGTAGAATCATCGTTGAAATCGACGACAATCTCAGAGTGTTCTTTGAAAGCTTCAAGAGGGGTAGGATTGTTACAAAGAGGCACATCACACACACTGTCGGGAATACCCTAGAACTCACTTGGGATCGGGAAAAGGTTCTCAACACTAGACTTTATTACTTCGTCCGATTCCGTTGCCGGAATAGTGTCAAGATGCTCATCCTCCATTATGAGAGAGTCAACGGGCTCCCTAGTTAATAAAAAGGGTGTGACTGCAATGGTATCGTCCTAGTCATCATCGTAGCAAATGGGAATCTTCCAATATCGATCTTTAGCCGCTTGCTCTTCTGCAATTCGCTTATCTTCTTCCTTCTTTTGCATATATTGACCAACCATATCACATATGGACATTTGCTCCATAAGCTTATTTTGAGAATTGAGAAGCTCATTTTGAGCATTGAGAAGGCTATTTTGAGCATTGAAGATTGGATGATTGACGGTATATTGCGGGGGTTGAAATTGGTCAAAACCAAAAGAATTAGGATCATAGCAAGAATTTTGCTCATGATAATAGTCTTCATTCATTGGTTGACATTGGTAAGTTTCATGAGGTCCCCCACAATTTTCACAACAAGGATATTGTTGTCGAAAATTTTGAAAATTTTGTGGAGGGTGGTTTGCAAAACTTGGAGAATCGTTAGAAGAGTACGGAGTTGAAAAAGTGATTGGTGTTCCATTTCCAACAGTACAATAAAAACAAACTCCATCATATTCATTACAACCACATTGTTGGCACGTACCAAAAAGACATTGTTGTTGCAAACTTTGCAAATTTTGTAGGATCTCATTAAGGTTTTGATTGTAGCATGGTTCCGGATTAGAGATAATCGGAATTTGCGGTGGACAATTGTAACCATAATGAGCACCTTTCCCACAAGACTTACAAGTGCATCGTTGACAAAAGATGCCATCTAACGAATCACCACACTCGCACATTAAACGACCTCCACACACGATCAACCAAAATGGGTTAGACGAAGACATGGTACGAAAGAATATAAAACGGATAAGAGGGAAAAGAAGTTAAGAATTAAACGTAATAAGAGAATAAAGGAGAGTATTTATTATTTTATTTTTTTATAAAGATAATAAAAATGAAAATATTTTTTTGGAATTTTTTTAAGTATTTATAAAAGAAAAAATAAAATAAAATAAGAAGAAAAATATTTTTGGATTTTTATATTTTTAAAGAATAACGAAAATAAACTTTCGTAGAAGGATCTGCAAGCACTTTCTCCAAATACCACCACCGTAATAACTTAACGCCTCTCCCGCGCACAGCGCCATTCTGATTGATCGTCTAAGTATAGGAATTAGTATCCGTAGATATATATATTAACTTAGGAAAAGAAATAGTCTACTTCCGAGTGTCTTTTCACGTGCGAGAAGATGAATTGAAATCCATGTTAAATGTTTTATTTAAGCTTGGTATCGAATATTTTTGTTCTTGTTTTTTAAACCTAAAAATATAATAAAAAATAAACGTAATTAAAACTAAGTAAGCAAGCTTAAAGAAATAAAAGAAGAATATAAACAAAAATATGTTGTCAGTAAAAAAGAATAGATTCATAATGTGAAGTTTTAAGATCTTAATGATTAATTAAGTAGATCCTACTAAAAAATCGGTTTCCTAAAACGTGGCTTAAATTACAAACAATTTTTTATCAAATATAATTACGAGTTGATGCCTACTTAATCTTACGGCTTTTGCCGTTCAACTAAATAAAAAACTAAACTAAATAACTTTTGCAAATTATTAATCAATAATCTCTTATTAAGTTCCACACTTAATTCACTATTCACCAACTTACTTAACAAGCATATAAAAATCTACTCACTAAACATGGCAACTAAGCTACAATAATAAGCATAACAATAATAAAAAGCATATTAAGCTAAATAAACTAAAACTACTAATTAATGAAAAAGGAAAGCAATAGAATCCACGAATGACAGAACCATATGAAAAAAATCACCCGATGTAAATAAACTAGACTTAAACTGCTAATGTATATTCTTGATTTAAACTTTATTTACTTAAAAGATTATAAAGTGTTTAAACTTTATTCTCAAATAATCTAGTAAAATCTAACTAAGCTTTAAACTTAGACAACCCGTAAGCTCCTCGCCTTGTGAGTTAAACCGGGTTGACCATCACAAAACATGGAAAAGAAAACAATAGCCAAAGACAAGAAGTTTACAACCAGAATATATCTAGTACAAAACTTAACCAAACACAACGTAAAATTTTAACACTAATAGAATAACTAAACCCTAAGACATAAAAAAAGCAAACGCATAACTAAAATTAAGCAAATATTCAATATAACCAAATCGAAAACTAGCTTAACATTTTTCATAAGTCAAAACAACCAAATAAGCACATCTAACCAACTAACTAGTTGCCAAAAATAAACAAATCTAATCCAACTACCTGATTAACCCAGAATAGTAAACTTCTGCGAGGGTCATGAAGAAACAAAACGCAGACGATGGGAAATGAATTAAAATACTTATAAAAAACGTAGATTCAGATCCCTATCATATTACAACTTCCATAAACTAAAAATAATCATAAATAAAATTCTCTTTACCGATTACTAACCTACCTACTGCCATCCTACATCTATTCTATGGAAACTAAAAGGAACTAATAATAAAATAAAAAAGAAAGGATAAGATAAGATAAAAAAATGGAGAAACTCTGCTGCTATATCCCTTTCTAGCGTACAACTCAAGCAGATTTAAGGCAAAACTGGATTTGGCTTTTAGTAACGGTTGGCCAGGACCCCGTTTCCTAATGGACTTTAATTCTGGCCAGTGTTACATTTTTCACATCATAGTTTTTGCTGATAAGTAAGAAAATTAGTGTCTTTTGTTTAATAATTAGGTCGTCCGACGCCATATACAAGGTGTCGCACGTCACATAAAAGATGAAGCACCATCAGACTCTAATATTTCGTGCTCTTTTCAAGCACTCGGATTTTGTCTTTTTGGCTTTGTTTTTTGTCCTTTAGTGAATATCCGTTACCTGCACAACACAAATAGCAAAACAAGCATATATTTTGCATTAGTGTTTATGTTATGGTCAAATAACTCGTTTATTAGTAAATGGTCATGTTTAATTAAGCTCATACGAAGCCGCCATGGGTCTAAATGGCTTTCCCATGGCCTTGGGCCCTTTATATACCTTAATAAGGTTCCAAAAATGTAAATAAACAACGGCTAATTAGTTAGTTGACCAGAATTGTGTTTGAGTTCCGAAAACAACTTAGATTTGCTTATCCTCAGCAAATGGTGTTTCTACCTATACAATAGCGAGATTTGACATTTAACCTACTGTTTTCAAACGCAGTTTACACACAAACACAAAGATTTAAAAGAATGAAATTCATATACTAGCACCTCACATAAGTGTTTGGATTCTCTCTTTCTCTCGGTGTATAATGAATTATAAACACTGTAGGGAAACGGAAAAATAACACTTATTACTTGTTGTAGCATACAAATTACCATAGGCTTGGTAAAGGATCAAACCTCTACCCGCTTGCATAAAGTATTAGAAAATACTATCGAAATGAGGGCTTTTAAAGTTGTGATGTTAAGGTATAGGTTAAACACACTCTAACGGATTGTATACACAATGGGCGTGATAAATTAATAACTACAGAATACGATGCTGAGGCTTGCAAGGCATGACTTCGACTGCTCACATAAGTTAACGAACTAAAATATAAACTCTACATCAATCTCTTTCTTTTTATTTTCTGTTTTTCTCTTCTTTTTATTCTTTTTGAATAAACATAATACATAACTTGGGGTTTATAACACACCCCTACACTTGAGTTTTTGCTAAGCTCATTAACAAGTACTAACTAATACACCAAATTGAAAGATAAATAAACATGAGCTTATTTGAGCTCTAATGTGGGTAATAGTGACTTCTTCCCATTCTTCATAGGATACAAATCTACCAGATTCCAATGTCCCAAAACTGTATTATACAAGGATAAAAAACTTGACTTAGCAACTATTACTCATGCAAAAAATTTACAAGTTTATAAAGAAGGGAGTTATAACGATAATCAAATAAGCAGCTAAGAATATTTGTAGTAACAATTGGTTAGTTTACAATGCTCTTCTTCAAAATCTGGTCACCAGAAATTTTACGAGAACCATATGAAAAGGATAGCTCGTAAGGGTAACTAGGGGTACCTTGCACCAAAAATGAGTGCATGCAAGCCAGAGGTATAGTTAATGATCAAGGTAACCATAATAAACAAATACATGTTAAAACAGATAGGCTTAAATCCTAGGGCCTCTTATCATGTGAGCAAATCTAATTCTCACTAGTGCGGTCTCCGAGATCAACACAAAAACAAGTTCTAGAATTAAGTACAATACCGGTACAACTCAAAATTTAAACGTTACAATGCTACCAGAAAAGCAGTGAGCAAAACCACATATACATACCATAACGATGGAAAGATCCATATATTCTCGATCTCCTAACTCAATAAAGCCTAAAGGTTATCTTAGGTATCAAAAATGGATACCCGAATTCCTAAAGATCTAAAGGCAAACCTCACATTTTTGGGGTGGAATTTAAGGGTTTTTGTGCTAGTCATACAAATTTCTATCCATGAGACGCGATTAATACTTGGTTTTTGTCGGTATGTGTCACAATTTTTTTTAATTTTGGTTAAAATTACCGTCTATGCTATATTTCGATATAGTACTCATCATTTTAATGAACAAGCGAATGACAATTAAAGGAATAGTTTCTAAGGCTTATTTCTCCCCCTACACTTAAGATGAACATTGTCCCCAATGTCCTTAAAAGTACCCGTAAAACGAATAAAGGGAAAAGAAAAAAATTGAGAGAAACTAGTACTCCCCTGGTTTGCTTAATAGTGGAGAAGAAACATATGATAACTGGCTAAATCATCATCCAAGAGTCATCCTCCTGAAATTCCTAAGAACTTCTGGGTTTCTTCTTATCAGATATAACCTATAAATCAAAGACAAATACAACTACACCTGGCGTAAAATTGGCGGGATAATAATATATACAACGAAACTTTTAGGGTTGACTCTATGAAAGCAGTAAAGATATGATGAATGTGTTAATGTAATCAATGTTTCTGCATGTTTTTAAGAAAATTGCAAATTTTGGAAATTGTACAAAATTAATTTTCCATAAATAATAATAAAATTCGAATTTTTACAAGTCTGGAGGCGTGGTGCCATCAGGAAAAATTCTAATGCCGTCTCCAGGCACTGTGAAAATTTCACATTCGTTTTCTTGGAAAAATTTTATGCATGCAATTCTATTAGTTATTTTCCGTAGAAAATACTGCATAAAACCCGAGATTGATTATCACAATCATATGACTCGAAACTGGCGCGAATTAATCTAAACAATTCATTTAACATGTTCGAATTGGTTCTTATAAACCAGATTTTTCTCTTAACAATTTTAATGAAATACCTTTGATTTCAATTAAGACGAGGTTAAAAACAAAATAAAGCATGATCAAGAAATAATTCAAACATATAAAAATAAATGAAATGGAATTAAAACACACATGACAATCCTAAAATGCATTGAATTAAAACAATTGGGTTGCCTCCCAAAAAGCGCTTGTTTTTGTTCGAGTCACGAGCCTAACTCTACCCTTATTTAATAGATAAAAGGGAGGGTTCCCATACACTTGAGTTTAAGTGCAGGTGATAGTAACGATACACACCATTGTTGTGAGAAGGGGTCACATGCTGAAAAATTGGTTGTTGAATTATATGCTCTAGATGGTGTGTTTCTTTAATCCTAACCTTCTCTACTTCATTTGGCCTAACGAGGGAATTAAATCTTCTTCCTAGGAAAGAAACTTCCTTAGATTCAAATTCCCAATCATTTTCTATCATCTCCATATTTGAAAAATGAACACCTAGGGATCCACTTTGTCCTAATAAACCTAGTTTAAAACCATAATATTTCTTAGGATCATCAATGCATAGGTGATAATAGCAATACATATTCTTAGGGTGGAAATACGCCATGTGAGGTGAATGTGGTGTATGAATGGTTAAGCTATCTACTTCGTTCATCCTAAAATTATCCAGACTATGTGGTTTGATGGGTGGGTCAGTTCCTCTTTTGTCTCCTAGATTTACATCTAAAGGTGAGAAATTGGGTAAAAGTTCAGGCTCCGGTTCATCAATACTAGGAATTTCCCTAGAACTAAGAAATAGGTCTTGACTACAAGTAATCAAGCCTAAATCCTCTACTTTCGTGTGGTCTAAAGGTTCTACCTCCATCAGGATTCCTATAATCTCTTCTACTTCTTTCGAGTAAGTCACGGGCGGGGTGTAGTCCTCAAATGATGGGAGGACTTGTGAGGTACTTTATGGACTCGGTTTTTCTGCCTCATCCTTTATTATATCTAGATATCCTATAGGCTCATCATCTAACCATGATATGCACTTAGGTATCTTAACTCTAACCACCTCATTCTTAACTAATTGAGCCTTCAAATTTGATATTGTTTGGTTAGAAATAGTGCTAGCTTGGTTTTTCCATTGTTTATCGCATTGGACACAATCCTCAATGGTTTCCTATGATTCTTTAGCACTTAATCCCCTAAGGTTCCTACCTGCTGCATAGTTAATGTCTATTTACGTATATTTATTGATATGATCAAAAAAGATTTTAATTTAGGACCATAGGCTGAGGCCATGATGTGGGACTTCTCGGATTAACTCTTTGTAACGAGTTCACGCATCGTAGAGAGATTCATCTTGATGTTGTTGGAACATCAAGGTATATCTTTGGAATGCAAAGGTTGTGTTTTATGGTGTATTTTGAAAGGGTGTGGGTGGTAGTCTTTCATACATCATGATAGTGAACGTGAGTTACAAACAAAAGGTACAAAAAAGATAGACTAAAGGAAGCTAATTAATAGAAAATAAAATTCTCACTTGATAGGAATCAAGCGAGTAGACCTAAGCTAGATAAAGCTCAAAACCTAACTATTCCCCACGCAGCGGCGCCAAAAACTTAATGTGTGGTTTGAAAGGACTCCACAGGAAGTTTTACAATCCCCTAGGAAGTACACCTAATCGTTGCAGTGTAGTATAGGCAAGACAAGGGGGTTGTTATCATTCTTTAGGAGAATAGGTTGGAAAGGCTCAAACATAATTTAACAGAGGTCTAAGGGGATGATAGGAGATTCTTTTTGTGTTTTTATGTTTTTATAAAAGAAGTAAATATCATGGTTTGAGAGATTGGTTGGTTTTTAACTAATTAAACTAATAATAAAATCTAAAATACTGGTGATAGTTATATGGTAAATGAACGTATTTACTTAATCATGCATTACTATTTATTATGCTTCTCCAAATTATGTTGTTTTGTCACTCTTACAATGATCTGTGTAAGTATTTTCTAAGTCATGAACGAATTACATGAACCCGCCGTCTATGTAATATTCCGTTAAGGAAAATCACAAGTAAGGTAGTATGAAGACTATTACAAGGTCCCTAAGAGTACATTACATGCAATTAAAACACTTGGTATCCTTTCTACACACTCACATTTCCCTAGATGTTTATGCTAATTTAATATCTTATGGTTAGTTTTCTAAAGCCTAACGTGCACATCCATCACAAGAAGCAACATAATAAGCATCTATATATTAAGTTTTATGCAATCATAAGTAAATACTAAAAGATCTAGTCTAGCATGTTAAATAAAGAAGAAGAACAAGATCAATCACAAAACACATAGACATGTTAAGTGATTAAAGATAAATGAACTTTACTTGATTCAATCATGGATTGAAGGCTGATACAATAGGGTTTTGAGGCCCTAAAAATGGTCTAAAAGCTACTACACTCGAACTATTAAAGTTAGGGTTCGTCTCCCAACAATTATACACTAAAAACCCTAAAACGAGTTGGTATATATAGGAAAATAGGCCGCGAAGGCGTCGCAGGATTTCTGACGCCGTCGCTTCACCGAATCTTTTAGGGTTTCTTTTAAGGCGGTTACGATCTGACGCCATCTTGAGTTTATCTAAAGCTGTCTCTTGTTTAGTCTGACACCGTCGCAAAGGATGTCGACGCTGTCTCCAGCCAATGTATGTAATTTCTTCAAAAGAGTTGGTGTAGAGTCGTAGTCTTGTCCATTTCTTCTTCAATTGATCCCAAGTCACGTGTATTTCCTCCAAAAGCCATTCCAAATGCTAAAAACGTTAAAATAAATGTTTTAGTGCATAAATTAGGCATAATAGCATGATTTAAGGGGTTAAATTGCACCTAAAAAGCGTATAAAATAACACCTCATCAATACCACAAATTGTATTATAGAAAAAAATTTGACATTTAAAGTTCTTTTTGTAAATTATGTTTAATGATTTTGAAAACCACACGATAGAAGACTTCTCTTCTATATTTGAGTAAGTGCGCTGAGGCGTACACTTCCCTATGACATTCAGGACTGGTTTACAGTCTGAAATAATTATAAGCCATTTTAGAAAATTAGAAATGACATGTTTTAAAGTGTTTAAACTCTTGCTCGAACTTCATTTATACACCCATGTTAATGTTAATCGACATTTCTAGGTACGTAAATGTTATCGATTCCAAGAGACATGTCGAGAAGATTCTTTTTTGTAATTTTGAAATTTTCTGATTTAATATTTTGTTATTCTAGATTTTATATTTTTGTATTTTCTTTTTGTTAGTTTTGTATTTTTTAATTTGATTTATAATAATTATATACAAGTTCAATGTTTGATATATCAAGCAGATTCATTTTCCAGATCCTCCAGTTCTGCTGGAGTCAAACATCTCAAACCGAGTCGTCTGACGAGATACTTAAACCTATCTTTTGACAGAGCTTTAGTAAACAAGTCAACTAACTGGTATTCACTTCTGACAAAGAATAATACTACAAGACCACTTTCAATATGTTCCTTGATAAAGTAATATCTGACATCAATGTGCTTCATGCGAGAGTGCTAGACTTGATTGCATGAGATGGCTATGGCTTCCTTTGAATCACACTACATGAGTATTTTATCAAAGTGAAAGCCATAATCTGTGAGCTGAGTTCGCACCCATAGAACTTGAGCACATCACGTAGATAGAGATACATACTCGGCTTCTGCTATAGACATTGAAGTGTAGTCCTGCTTCTTGGATGACTGTCTGACTAGCTTATCACCTCCTAGAAATTGTATTCCACTAGATGTGCTTTTACGTGTATCGAGACAGCCCACGTGATCCGAATCTAAAAAATCAGTTAGTTTGAAACCGGTGTCCTTCGGATACTAGAGTCCCATGTGAATGATATTCTTAAGGTATCGAAAGATCCGTTTAACCTCCTTGAGGTGCTTCTCAGTTGGTCTCGCTTGATAATGAGCACAATAACATGTTGCATGTACAATATCTTGTCTACTTGCTGTTAAGTACATGCATGCCCCGACTATGCTACGATATTTCATTTGGTTAACGGGTGTTCCACTCAAGTGAGCATCTAGTAAATTAGTAGCCATTGGTGTACCAATGCTATCACATGAGGTCATACCATGCTTTTTAAGTATCTCTTGAGAATATTTAGCTTGGTTTATAAAGATACCATGTGAGGATTGGTGAATCTGAATTCCTAGAGAGTATTTTAGCTCCCTCATGATAGACATTCTAAACTTGTTGTGCTTGTGTTTTCTAAACTTTTTAGAAAGTTTTGGGTTTGTAGAACCAAAAATGATATCATCAACGTAAATATGCTCAAGTAATATGTCATCCCCGTGTTTTGTAATGAACAAAGTTGGATCAATAGAACCTTTAGAAAATCCTTTAGATACCAAGAAGTTGGAGAGTTCATCGTACCATGCTCTTGGAGCTTACTTGAGTCCATACAATGTTTCTTAAGACGATAGACTTTGTCAGGATATTATGGATCTACAAATCTATTTGGCTGATTGACGTACACTTCTTCCTTCAGAGGTTCATTAAGAAAAGATGTCTTGACATCCATCTGATAGATAGGAAATGACTTGTGTGCAGCATACACAATGAAATCTTGACTGCTTCTAACCGAGCAACTGGTGCAAATGACTCTTTAAAATCAATTCCTTCCTCCTGATCGTATCCTTTAGTAACAAGGCCAAGTTTTTTGTGGATTATTATATTCGCCTCATCACGTTTGTTCTTCCAGAGCCATTTCATGTTGATGACATTTTTGTATAATGGTTTCCCAACTAATTCCCATACATCTAGTCGTTCAAACTAATGGAGTTCTTCTTGCATCGCTTATATCCACGCATGATCAGCCATGACTTCTTTGATGTTCTTTGGTTCTGTACGACTCATGATCAATGCAAACATATACATCTCGCCATCTGTTTCTAGCTGGCGTCTTGTTCTGACATGTTGAGAAGGATTTCTAATGACTTGTTCTAAAGAGTGATCTCTAGTCCAATGGTGTTCAGAGGAGTGTCTTTGGTAGAATGTATGCATATTTTACGGATCAACATGGTGTGAGGATGGCTCCCTAACTTCATATACCCGTGTACTAAAGATGCTGGTAAATTTGTTTTTGTCAACCATTACATTTTTTGCTTGAACAATGTTCTCAGTAGTAGTGACAGGTGGTGCTTGAGGTGAGAGTTCAGGTGTTGTTTGAATATCCAAATGAGTTGTATCTGCAGCAACGGTTGTTGAAGTAGATGGAGTTATGTTTGATTGATAAGGTTTATTGGATGCATCAGTAGTAGGAACAGCGGAATACTTCGACCTAACTGAAGTACCTCCATTGAAATATTCATCGAACATCAGACTGAACAGATATCCAACTCATTAAAAGACGTTGTTACTATTTCATCTATCACTAGAACATTTTCATGACTTTGGGGATCGAGACTTAAATTGTCATGTTCAAGTACCGTAGTGTGACATTGAGGTACGGGTCTGAGCTGACGTGATCTGACGCCATCAGAGGCAATTCATCAAAGTTAACATAAATGGTTTCAACTATCACTCTTGTTCTCTTGTTATATACTTTGTATCCTTTTGACTGAGTAGAATACCCCATAAAAATACATGCATCACCTTTTTC
>BQNB010088653.1:0-27608 GCA_026074375.1 Tanacetum coccineum | reverse complement strand
ATTTGGAGGAAATACAAGTGACTTGGGCTCATTTGGAGAAGAAATGAACAAGACTACGGACCTACACCAACATCTCTCAAGATTATGTTCTCAGCACCTGGAGACGGCGTCACAAGATACATGTGACACCGTCACAATTTATCCCACGACGGTGTCACAAGAAATCACGACGGCGTCAGCTCGCACGACCCAACCCAAGATCTAGAATATTCTACTTTACGACGGCATCACGATTAAAACGCGACGCCATCGCAACGATTTTCCTATATATACAAACCCAAAATTAGGGTTTTAAGTGTGTAACTTTAGAGTAAAAAAAGGAGACGAACCCTAGTTCGTTTGGCAGCTTATTAGGACGATTTTAGGGCTTCAAAACGCTATTGTACCTCCTTCAATTCATGCTTTAATCAAGTAAGATTATCTTAATCATTCAATATGTCTTGTTGTTTGATTATTTTTTATTGTTCTTTGCTTTAATCAATAACATGCTTGGCTAAACTCCTATAATTGTGTTCAATATTATTTATCAAACCTAGAATGTAGATCTTAGTGGTGTTGCTTTTTGTGATGAATATGCATGTTAGGCTTTAGAAAACTAGCTTTTGTCTGTATCGCTGTTGATATGTCTAGGGAAACATGATTGTGTAGAAAGGATACCATCGGGTAACAGTCTTCATACTACCTTGCCCCCTTTGATGTTGATCTACTTATAATATATTTTAAATGCATTTAATATACTCTGGGCCCTTGTAAATATCTTTTATACGTACCTTACATGTACGTATGCTCAACAGAATATAAGTTGACGGCAGGTTCGTGTAATCTTTCATGACTTAGAAAATATTACAGTAGATCATCATAAAGTGTGACAAAGCAACAACACTAGGAGAAGCAATCTAGGAAGTAATACATGATTAAATGAATACAACCTTTTTATTATATTTTTATCAACCATTACTTAGTATAATTATTTAGTTTATATCTAAACCAAACAACCTCTCAAACCAAAAGATTTACCTGCTTTCCCAAAAAATATAAAAACACAACAAAAATAATCTTCTTCCAACCCTTAGAATTCAGTTAGACCGTGATCAAGCCTTCCCAACCTATTCCCTAAAGAACGATAACAACCCTCAGTCTTGCCTATACTACTACGTACAAACAGTTAGGTACTCTGCCTAGTGAGTTGGGTAAAACTTCTTGTAGAAGTCCCCTTACGACAATCGAATCAGTATACACATAAATTGTGTCAAAAGCTTAAAATACAGGCATCAAACAACTCCGTAGCACCTAATTTAAAAAACTTTATAGAAGACATAGATATAATCATAGTTCTTCGTAACCCAATCGAACGCACAAAGAAGCGGAGAAACAGGTCAGCGCGAAGCTTATTAAAAACATGAATTCTTTAGGAATGTCCGCCTTAAACTTCTCTTATAGTTTGTTCTAGTGGGTGAGTCGTACTTCCCATAGATTCACAATGTCTAGTTTTTAATTAATCAAGAAATCAAGTTTCATAGTTTAGTGTCTAATTAATTTTCTCAAAAATCAAGTTTTTCACGAAACAAATAGCAGGTCACAATGAACATGTATTAGGCGTGTAATTAATAGACCGGTTTTAACATCATCTTTCTCTCTAAGTATTAGTCCGTATTGCATACATATTAGGCGTGTAAACGAGTAATCAAGTAAACAATTATGCACATAAGCAGACAAATACAAAAGATGACATTAAATAAACAAGTAATCATGTAATATCTAAGTTCTCTTGCTAGTCTTCCCTAATTGGAGAACCATAAGTCCCTCACTAGGTTTTCATCTTTGTGCCTAGATCGCCCCATTCATCACAAGAATGTGATTGAGTATGTCTATGGCCGGAAAAATGAAAACAAAAGCAAACTAAATAATTTAACAGATCTACTCGCCTAATCAAAAAGATTTTTATCACCAGTTTAAAAATCGAGATCTTGCTACACTCTTCCTTAAAAAGCATAATTAAAAAGGAAAAAAAGCATCTAAATTAACAAGTTAATTTTACTTTCCTTTTTAACCTATATTAACCTTTAATAAATATTCAAGATCTAGATCTACATCTTTATTAATTATGGCAAGAATTTGCATATCATTAGCATATTTACAAGAATACAATAAATAAATAAAGTAAACGTAGCGGATCTAGCGAAAAAATTAAATCTAGGCGTGTAACTAGGCTCTTTTATTTAATTTTAAGCTTGAACCAATATTACGAAAAAACGGAGGTTGCTCGTGTGCCACAGTTGAAGTTGTCAGAACTAGTTAAACTAATTAACTACGAGTACGCATCGTAAAGGATCTAGTTTTAAGCAATATAGATTAACACATAATATAAGTAACATTACTTACCTCTTGATCTTGAATTTGAAACAAAGTAGTGGTTAAATTACCACCTCTATGGTTGCTCACACAATCACGTCAAACGAACACGCCAAGTGTACTAGCCTTGACTTCACGAATCAAACACCTTGTGTTAAACCGATTACCAAACGCACCCCTTTGAGCTGAAGCTGAAACCCTACACCCCTTTAAATATTGAACTGAAAATCGCCAAACCCTAATTATGGTATGCTCAAATTCGGTTGAACCCGAAAAACAAGAAACCGAAACCCAAATAGTGGGTTCTTGAAATCGCCGAGCAAGGAGATCCAACCTAAACCCTAATGAGCGGATGTATATGTTTGTCGAACACACGGAGAACAAAGAAAAACCGATTCACCCTTTAAGGGTTTTAACCGAATTCGGTTGTGGGGTTAAGAGAAGAACCGAAAAAACCCTTTGTGGGTTACGGTCGGAACAGGTTTAAGGAGAGAGGGGGAGCAAAGACAATCTAATGAGATTTTTTAGGGTTTTGAAGTGGATGAAGAATGAGTATGAGGTTTGGGGATTATATAGGCCCCCAAGCCCCCCTAAAATCATGTCCAATCAAGAAAACCTTATGTATTCATTTTCCCCCCTCCTATAACCGAAACAACACCCCTTCAGAACCTCACATGTTCTGGCCAACAATGTGGTTCCCTTAGTGGTTCGTGTTTTGTCCAGTTATAAGTCCCATTGATTTTAAATCTAAAGTATTCGTTAATTAGTTTATACACGTAAAATAAACTAACGGCTATTTAAATATTTTAGCGTGAAGTAATAAAACGTATTCTTCGTGGTATTACGTGTGTGCCCCCATAGGCCTCACGTATTCCTAATGCATAGACATTGCGGATCCACTCACATAATCCAGACATAATAATTCACAGCTTTAAGGACTATAGTAAGGCTAATAAGTCTCGTTTCAATATATTATGATGATTGGTGAATTTAACCTTAGCTTATTCGTTAATGTCTAGATATACAGTAAATTATTTATGGCCATCAAGCTATTAAGATATAAAAAATGGTATCAGTCCGTAACCTTGATAACACATCACTCCCTAGGCAATAATGAGAGCTAATCTCTTCTACCACAAACACCACTGTTGGGTACCCCCAATCAGTTCATCCAGGTATAACAGTTCCAACGATTGTTTTTAAATCACCCATACCTACACCAACTATCAGCCACTTATCAACTTCCGCGCATATGCAACCGTTCCTAAACGAGAGAAAGATCCTAAGAAAACGGTGGGTGATTACAGTTAATGGGACTTGTCTCGTGTTTGGGACTGATGTTGATATATAATACCCAAAAACTTCTAGTGGAGAGAGGGAATTAGGTTGATTGATCTTTGATGCATCAAGTCTCCACACGGATTTGGTGGTCATTCGTGATTTATGCATCATAGACAATATTGGATGGAAAGAAGTGACTTAGGCCTAGATGATTGTCAACGGTATTGCATTGTTGCGGGGAAAAAAGCTCTGGAAGATGCTTGTCTTGGCATTGATGAACTCTATAAGGTTCGTCATGCATTCAAAATTTCAATTTATGTCTTAAAATATTAAATCCGTTAAGTTTCATACTCTTGATGATCGATAGATCGATAAGGTAGCTAGCGTGCCTTCTTATGGTTCGGGAATAGGAGGTGGTACAGTAATTTTCTAATGGAGAGGAGTCTCTCATAGATGGAGTTATAGAAAAATACCATCATATTTCATGCTTGCTACGGACATAATATGGCCTCAGCCTTAACTTGCTATTGATCATTGGTTTTATGGGACAATTAACTCTATTTCTACAGCTTTGTGGCAACATCCAATTTTTGCTTCAATTCTGGCTGCAAATCATATCCGCCAAGGTGAGGCTGATTTAATGATTGCTGGCGGTGTTGAAGCTTCTGTTATTCCTATTGGACTGGGAGGTTTTACTGCTTGTAGAGCATTGTCACAACGAAATGATGATCCCGAAATGGCTTCCAGACCATGGGATAAAGATAGAGATGGATTTGTTATTGGAGAAGGTGCTGGTGTTTTGGTAACGTTATCACCCATGTTTGACTTCATTTAGCAATGTAAACAATAATGAGCAAAACTAGTGCATAATTTATTTTAAAAGTTCATCTTTCTGCTTTAGTTATTGTACATGTCTTATCTTTTTTAGGTGATGGAGAGTTTAGAGCATGCAATCAAAAGGGATGCACCAATAATTGCTGAATACTTAGGAGGTGCTATAAATTGTGATGCTTATCATATAACTGATCCACGACCCGATGGGCTTGGTCTTTCATTTTGCATTCAAAGGAGTCTTATGAATGCTGGTGTTTCGGCAGAAGAGGTAAACTACATTAATGCACATGCCACTTCCTCAGTCGCTGGTGATTTGGCAGAGGTAAAAGCCCTTATGAACGTATTCAAAAACACTTCCATGATCAAAATGAACGCACAAAGGTGAAGTAACCCCCCATTGTTATTCCAAGTTTTTCTCACAACAATCAATTTCATAATTTACCTTCTGGAAAATCTTTCAGTCTATGATTGCGCTTGTTTGAGTCAGCTGGAGGTCTTGAAGCAATGCGACATTAATGGCTATTCCGACAGGATGGCTGCATCCACCATCAATCAATTCGTAAGTGAATACTACATTCCCAGCTATTTCTCTCCTTAATCTTCTTTATTTCTAACTTCTCGTTGCAATTATAGAAACCTAGAATCTAAAGTAGAATTTCGAGCACTGTTGCAAATAAAAAGCAGTGCCATGAAATTAATGTTGGTGAGTTTGTTTCCATCTCTCGTACATTTCTTATGCTTAGTCATATACGCATATCTAAACTATCTTTGTATACAGCTATTTCAAATTCACTTGGTTTTGGTGGACATAACTCAGTTGTAGTACTTTCTGAATTCAACCCATAATATGATCATCGAGAAGATGTCATGGATCTATAGAGCTCATTCTTGTTAAATAACGCAATTTGACAACTTTGTTATACTGTGCAGCTGAACTATAAGCAAATTTAATGTTTGTTGTAAGAAATATTCAAGTCACACTGTCTACAAAATGCGTTGGTAAACTGTATTACTGTAGCATTTTAAAAGGTACGGCCTAGACTTATCGCACAATACACTTCCAGAACAGTGTCGCTAAAATTTACTGTAATACAGAGTAGCATCTAAAAAATATATAAATATATTTTCTCGACATCTTACTGACGAAAAAAACGTTAGAAAATTTCATAAGGAATTATGTTTAATCATCTTCAAAGATGAACAACGGAAGAAATTTCCATCATTGATCTGAACTAATTGCTCCTTAATTATTTGAAAATATGCAAGACATCAAAGATAACATTATATCCGATTTGACTGAACTTTGTTCCCATATTTGCTAAAACCGGGATACTTCAATTACTTTAGCCGAGTTGGCTCATTGCCACCCACTGCACACCTACTTCTCATCTAATTATCATTTAATTTCAGTCTACCACACCCCCAACTTCAAATAAACGCTATATCTCCCGACACGCATCTCCATTCTCATGAAAAATACACCGTCTTCATTGACGTCTCATTCCGATCATGATGACACCCGTTTCGTCCTTTTTCATGCACACCGAAAAGACTCGGTCACTACTAATATGTAATAGTATAGCTCGTAGCAATAGTATTTGAAAACTTACCAAGCTAACCGTCTCAAACATAAGACAATCTTATTTTGTTACCGGACCAAGCAAGGTATAAATACCCCTCTCCACACCTTGGAGAGGGTTGGTTGTTTCATTTGTTAAGTGATTTGATACATCTACAATAGGTATCAGTCGCCATGAGGTGATATCATGACTTGTGATTATTATATCTTGTTATATCGTTAGTTTTTGGGTATTTTGGTGTTTGTGTGACTCAAAAATCAAAAACCCTATTTATATGTTTTAAAAGTCTTAAAGGTTGTGGTTTATAAAGCAAGATCTAGGCCTAAGATAACTAGTTGTGCAAGAAAAATCAAGGTAAAACGTCAAAAGGGTGTGTTTTTGGTGATTTTTATGTGAAAAAATACGTTTTGTTTGAAGCAAGCGAAATACGTTTTGAAGCTAGCGAAATATGTTATGAAGCTAGCGAAATATGTATGCAAGCGAAATGTGTAAGCGAAATATGTATGTTAGCGAAATATGACAGGTTGACCTCAAGCGATTTATGTCATTTCTAGGAAACAAAACTCTGCTTAATTTTTCTTAGGTCAAGCGAAATATGTATCAAGGGCGAAATATGTATAGCAAAGGGAAATATTGTTACAAGCGAAATATGTTAGCAATCGATTTATGACAATTATATAGTTTCAAGCGAAATACGTAGTTTGTGTAAAGACGAAACTCTTGTCCAATATTTCCATATTACAAGCGAAACATTACATCGTCATATTTCAAAGCTAAAACATTTCAGCTAAACGATAAACAAGCGAACATAACATATATCACAAAAAGATTTTATTTACTACGTTTGTCTTACTTTGTATAAAACTCCTTTTGGAAAAAAAAAAATTTTTAAATAAAAGGTGAATGTCTCGGATTTGCATTTAGCATGCATAAGCCCACGTTAGTTTGTTATCTACAAACTAACGTGACCATTAAAGAAACCATTATAATACGAAAAAGTTATGAACATGAATGACTTAGTACGACTTACAAGGGTCCTAGAGTCTTGAATGTGTATCGTGAAGTTAACCTAAATCGTATAACCCAAATGTATATCAACCCGAAAGCTCCAAAGCTTAATATACCCGAATCTTAGCTTGTATATTTCTCCTAATACTCTTGTATGTGGACCTTAGTATGCTAGTGTAAGATAGAAAACTAAGTGGTGACATGTTTGGGTTGTGTTTGGCTCGGTTTAAGGTGTGCCAAAACAAAGGATATGAAAATAAAGGTGTTCTTGGTTTAAAGAGAGTTTGTAAAACCCTAAAATCAGAACAAGTGCAAAATTACCAAAATGCCCATAATGTCAGAAAATCTAATAAAAGCATGAATAAAATTCAATCAAGTGTTATAAATTATAAAGTACATCATGTGACAAGTATAAAATTTATATAAGATTAAAATATCTTATATTATGCAAGAAAAATAATTATTTCTTTTATTTATGCATTTTGCCGAAATTATTATAAGTTAATTACTTATATTATACAATTAAAATATAAAATAAAATAGGGAAATTATAAAATATTTTTAGGCAAAATTAAATCTGATTTTATCCCTTAGAAATACCCAAAATCTCGGCATTTTATGTTGTATATCTTTTTATATACAATTTTCATTTGTAAATATCTTAAAAACCATTTCCAAAACCCTAAACAATTAAAGTGGCCGGCACAACATTTTTATACAGAAAGGGACGAATTTTTAGGGTTCTGGGAGTACAAGGGAGTAGAAAAATATTGTTTCATTGGTTTGAAGCTTGATTCCGATTTATGGTGTATTTGAATTCGAAAATACTAGCGAACTCAATAATTCTTATAATCATCCTTAATTAATTCAAGGTTATTTTTATAAACTCATTTTACATTTATATACATCTGATATGATCATGAGAAAAATTACCATGCACGTTGTTTTGATTTATTAAGCTCAAAACATGATCTAAACCCTATATAATTGAATTAATTTTATTCGGCTCTAAATAAGTTTATACTTTCGATTTTATAATTTTATGACTTGTTTATATCATGTATGAACCAGATAATTTTTTAAAAAAATTGTATAAAAGATTTAGATAATTATTGTGGAATTTCTAATTCTTGCCGATTTTGAATTATGAAAGAAATGAAGGAATAAATTGGAAAACGAATTAGGGTTAGGGTTTTTATATTTTTCCCAGGTCCAATGATGATAATGAATGTATCAAATTATGTAATTATTGGGTAAAATTCTAATTAGGGTTTTGTGCATTTATTGGTTACCCGATTTGTGTTTTAAAAGTATAAGGGGGTGTTTTGTAATTTCTGAAACTTTGGGGCTGATTATGGCATGTTAATATAATGTATAGATTCTGAGAAAAATAAGTAGAAGGGTATAAATTGTCATTTGATAATTGTTATGGGTTAAACATGATTAATTTACTATATATATATTTATATTTCGTATTTGTATTTAAAAACTGAGGGACTAAAAGTGTAAATTATGAAAAGTACAAGGTATGATCAGTAATTAAAGTATTAAGTATGAGAATATATATTTGATGTTTAAGGGCTTGTGTTGCCAAAAATGGCTTAATTAAAGGATTATGTTTATTAATTAATAATAAAGGGACTAAATTACGTAATTATGTAGATCAAGGATTTGATTGTAAAAACGGAATTAGAAACTACTAATTATAGAAACATGCTATTTATGGAAACTTACTATTTATAGAAACCTGCTATTTATAGAAACCTGCTATTTATAGAAACCTGCTATTTTTAGAAAGTCTATTTTTGGGAAGTTTAATTATGGAAACTTATTAAATCAGGAAAGTTATCATTTATGGGAAGTTAATTAAGGAAAGTCTATTTTTGGAAACTTACTATAATTAGAAGCTGCTATTTTTGAAAAGTACCCAATATAACAAGAATACTAATCATGAAATATATTAATCATGGAATATGTTAATCATGGAACGTACTAATCAAGGAATCATGCTAATTATAGAAAGTTACTAAAAATAGAAAGTTGCTAAAAATAGAAAGTTGCTAAAAATAGAAAGTTGCTAAAATGGAAAAGTAACCTTAATCATGACAATGTTAACTTTTATATGCCCTTATAACATGTTTGTAGATAGCATTAAGCAGGAGTAGCTTTCCATCTTCTTATCCATCACTTTCCGTTACTGCTGGACATTATGGTTCGGATATTTCGTTACCTTTTCAGTAAGGACTTCTTTTTTCATGATTCATCCCCAGAACTGCTTTGTTACCCCATTTTATGTCTTGTTTGCCATGATCCTTTACCATGTTTGAATTTCATGACTTATACTATTGCCCGAGCTATATTACGCTATGGCATGATTTAAATGGCTTACCTCCTAGTAATGGACTGGTACCATGACGTGACACTATGAGGCACATTGTCACGACCTTTCGCGTTGAGAGTGATTTCAAACGCGGCGTCCCTTTCTTTGTTATAAAATTTATATTTCATGTTTGGCCAGTTTTATTCTAGGGCGTATGGGTGCATCCTAGGTTTACCTCTGTTTTACACGTTCATGGTGATTGGTGGTGTTGTGTGTCTACATGCCCCATCACATTGGAGCTGATCCTCCACCATATTATTATAAGAGGTCACCCTATTACATGTTGAGGCAGCCCCTCTATTATATGCATGTATTCACGACATTTTTATTATGACATGTATGATTATATGAGCTCGTGGGCATTCCTTATTATTTATGTTTATACTATCTCATGACATCTTTGACTTCACGTTACCATGTTTTACATATTTGTTTCCTATTCCTTCATGACGTATTCTCCAGGTTTCCTCATGACACTCATGATCTTTCCGCTGCTTTATACTTATTATCCAGGATTCATACTTATTACTTACATTGTTATATATCGTTCAAACTGTGACTTCATGCTACAAACCGTATTTCATTTCTATTTCTTATACGGCAGGTATCTAGAGGGAGATTGGGCTTGGAGAGAGTGTGTGCTTAGGAAGTGACCATTTAGCTTCCTTTTCTTTTTATCGCAGACACTTTGATGTGCTATACTATCTTGGAAAACATGTTTTAGTCTTTAGACTTCTTTTAAGTATATATTCTTGTTGATCTCATCAATCGGGAGCCGAAGTTTGATTCCGGCTTTCAACCTGGTCCTATGTTATCATTTATGACTTTATGGCCTTTATTATGCTTTGATATGACACCATGATTATGACGTTTCGGCCTACTCTCCGGAGCGGGTTTGGGTCGTTACAATTATGGTATCAAAGCTCAGGCTTCCGACCTGTAGGCTCTAAAACTTGACCTGTGAGGATTGGGTAGACATTAGGTTCCTTCAGAATCGACGTTTATCTTCTGTCGCGTTTCTGACCTTTTAACGTTTAATCATTAACCCTTTTTGCAAATGTTCAGATGGTGAAAAACTCCGTACCGAAGATGAACTCGCTGGGCCATTCAGGCAGCCGTGGATGCATGCTCCCACAGATTCGCGAGCTGGTTCGCGAAAAGAATACCGCGCTGGTTGCTTCGGGTGGTAATCCATCCTCCAGCCACTTTTCATACTTGGCATTGAGCGCTTCCAATAACAGAAACCCCATTCGTTCGAGAAGGTAGTAGCCCTGTTGATGCTGAGTATTGGATCTCCCATATGGAGAGATCTTCGACGGTGATGGATTTGTAATGATGCTTTTAAGACAGATTGGTGTGTATAGAGTTTGAGGGAGACGCGGTAGCTTGGTGGAAGGCCTATAGCAGGCACAAAGGAGGAGATGCGTGGTCTTACCTTGATTGGGCAGCTTTTCAAAGAGCTGTTCTTTCTTCAGTTTTTCCCGAGCCGAGCAAGAGCGCTTGAAGGAGGGGTACCATTCCTATCGCCAAAGGGCGAGTGAATAATAGTTTGAGTACATGCAGCGTTTCCTCCGCTTGATTGTTTTCTTGGACACGGCTGCTGGCAATGCAGAAGAGCAGTCGAAGGAACTTTCGTTGGGGTCCTCATAAGTAAATCCTTTGACCATGTTCATGTGTATTACAGGTTTACGGATGTTGATCAGGTTGCGGATGATGCATAGCAAAACTTGGAAATCCTTCGTGACAGGTGATGACTATGATAGGTACCGAAAGTTAAGACAAGAGGCACAATAGTGGACGGGACCTGTTATCACCCTTACGTCAGCAGGTAGTCATAGGAGTCACGGTCTGTGTGGATGACCGACAGAAAAATGACCGTCAAGGGTCTGGACAGGCAGGGCGGCGGTGGTGGTAACTACCCGTAATAATCAATAACAACTACCACTCTCGTGACAACAACAGAATTATGGTGCTGACGCGACCAAGGACACTGAGGCCAAGGCAATCCCACCGATCTACCAACTCGGGTTCCCAGCAGTCCAGGGTACCCTCTGAGGGTTATACTCACCCTGTTTGGCCAACACATGAGTTGACGTAGGACACCCAAGAAGAGGAGTATGTTTTAAGAGAGTGTCGTCGTGCTGCTGGTACTTGCTTCAAATGTGGCCAGGCTGGTCATCTTCAGCGAGACTGCAAGAAGAACTTTGGTGCTAGTTCGTCTGGTCATGCTGACAAGAAGCCGGACGCATCAGGCCGTGTCTTTGCACTTACTTCAGGATCTGGCTCCAATATTCTGGTACCATCACTGGTGCAGTATTTATATACGAACGTGCCAATGTTGGTTTTATTTGATACGGCGTGCGACACAGTTCTGTCGTATCTTACCAAGTTTGCATCATGTTTACTCTGGACACCTATATTACTTTGATTCATGTATTTGTAGATCCACGCCCTTGAATGACTACGAACGTGATTACCTTGTATATATAGAGATCTCCCTCAAACAGTTTGATGACAAGATTTCGTTCTGTTAATGCACTTCCCTTTGGATATGTGTGAATTTGACATAATTCTTGGTATAGTTTGGTTGTCAAGACCACCGATGTTACGATTGACTGTCATTCCCGTCGTGTTATATTCGGCGATATTCATGCTCCTGAATTTATTTATCATGGTTCATTACCGGGAAAACCTATGAAGATCATTTCCGCTTTAAAAGCACGTACCTTACTATCGCATGGCTGTGAAGGTTTTCTGGCTACCATTCATGACACGACTTCTGACATTTCTTCTATTCTTGAATCAGCCAGTTGTTTCCGAATTTCAGGATATATTTCTGATGTAACTTAAAGGTATACCTCCTATTCGACGACGTGAGTTTAACATTGAGCGTATTCCGGAGCTGAGCGATCTCAAAGATCTTATCGTATGGCACCGATTGAGTTTAAAGAATTGAAAGGATCAAGTTACAAGAATTGTTGGAGCGAGGTTTTATTCGCCACGAGGTGTTTCGCCTATGGGGATTTTGCACCGGTTTTTGTTTGTCATGAAGAAGGACTGGTTTAAGCATGAGATTATGTATCGACTACCGTGAAGTTGAACAAGATCACCATTCGTATATCGGTTATACCCTTCCACGTATCGATGATTTATTTTGATCAGCTTCAGGGCGCCTAAACATTTTTCCAAGGATTGATTTCGATTCTGGTTATAACAGCAGTTGCAGATGTGAAAAGAGCAGGGCATTTCCAGATTACTGCTTTTCGAACACGTTATTGGTTCATTATGAATTCTTGGTTATGCTTTTTGGTCTCACGCATGCTCCAGCTTGTATTTATGGACTTTGATGAACGAATAGTTTTTATGAATTCTTGGACAAGTTCGTATTGTGTTCATGATAGTTATTTGGTTGTCTCTAACGTCTAAAGAAGAACACGAGGAGCATATCCGCACTGTTCTACAGTTTTGACACAGGAGAGAAATTCTATGCAAGTTTTCAAGTGCGAATTTTGGTTGAGTAAGGTGGCATTTCTGGGTCACTTGGTTTCAGCTGAAGGAAAAATTTATATGGATCGGCGGAAGGTTGAGGCTACCACCATTGGCCAAGACCGACGTCCGTGACCGAAGTACGAGTTTTCTTGGATTAGAAGGTTTTTTTCCGCCGATTCGTAGGAGGGTTTCTCACGATAGCTTACCCTTAACCAAGCTTATGTGAATAGGTGAGATGTTTGTATGGGTTGAAGAGCGAGGAAAAGAGTTGGAAGAGCTTAAGCAACGTTTGGTTTCCTTGCGATTACTTACTCTTCCATTCGGTTCAGGTGGGATTTCAGATTTACAGTGAGATTCTGAGAAGGGTCTTGGGTGTGTACTCATGCAGCATGGGAAAGTGATTGCCTATGCCTCACGACAACTAAAGCCCTATGAGGTGAACTATCCTACTCATGATCTAGAGTTAGCAGCCGTTGTCTTCGCTCTCAAAATTTGGAGACATTATCTTTATGGCGAGTCGTGTGATATTTTTACCGATCATAAGAGCCTTAAATATATCTTCACGACATCAGTGAATTAATATGAGTATGAGGATGTTGGTTGGAGTTATTGAAGGATTTATGACACAAAACTTTCAGTACCATTCCGGGTAACTCATATGTGGTGGGCTTTTTGCTTTGAGCAGGAAGTCGGGTATGTTTCTTTTATGGTTGAACATATAACCATTTAATGTGTATTTGAATATCTTAAACAAAATCTTTAAAGCTCCGTTTTAACAAAATTTTTATTTAAATACATAAATGAGTTTTGTTTTTTTTTTTGAAAAAAAAACATAAATGAGTTTTGTTAAAAAATGTTCAATGAGCAATGGTTAAGTTAACTTAAATAACCTATTATTTTAATATTTAAATTAGTTATATATTTAATGCATAATAAATAAACATACAAATTAACTTGAATATATATTTTTTTCATATTTAAAGTAATTATGTATTTAATGCATAATAAATAAACTACAAATTACTTTTTATATTTATCTTAGTTATTGCATTAACCATTGCCCAAGTATTGTTTAGCAAAACTCATTTTTTAAATATGAGTTGAAATATCTCATGATCCTTCTATATATGGTAGGATCCAATAGCCTTTAAATGGTAAAAAAAATAAATCACAACAAAACAAAGTAGTGGGTGAAATAAATAAACAATTCCTCATATCATTTCTACAAATATGATCTAAATTTATGCATTATATTTTTATGTAAGAAAATGAAATACTTTAGACCAGAAGATTTAGAGTAAATTGCATTTTTGGTCCCTGTGGTATGGCCAAATTGCAGGTTTGGGACCTTAACTTTTAAAATTGCACTGATGGTCCTTATTTTCAAGTTTGGGTTGCAGGTTTAGTCTTTTTGGGTTGCATTTTTGGTCCATGTGGTTTGGCCAAATTGCAGGTTTGGTCCCGCCCGGAGATCAAATTTGCAACGAAAACTTAAAAATAAGGACCATCACTGCAATTTCGAAATTTAAGGTCCCAAACCTGCAATTTGGCCATACCCCAGGGACCAAAAATGCAATTAACTCGAAGATTTAAAACTAAGAACAATATGTCCAAATCAATATTAGTTGCTAAAAATAGTTTTTTTTAAACGACAGATTTTTATTAAAACACTAGCAAGAAACTAGAAAAGATTACAAGATAACAAAATATTAGTTGCTAAAAATAGTTTTAATTGATATATATGAAGTGATCGACATCATATGTTTTACAGAATTGGAACTCAAAAAAAGCTTGTGAGCATCAATGCATTGCATACGAATATTATAGCACTTATTAATATAATATGTTTTTTGGAAATCGAAATGTCATATCGTATTAGGTGTTGGTGGTTGAAAATTCACCGTTAAGTATATCCTTTTTTCTCCAAATTCCAAATAAAAGTATCAATAATAAACGTGTCACATTTAAGTAGAAAAAGTTAAAAAGATAAAAACAAATTGCTTATTTTATAATCCATAATAGAAGAGTTTTATCATGTCATTCCTCATGATGAAATATTTTTGAATTAGTCACTTAAACACATATTAGTAATTTGTTTCTTTTAGCTAATCAAGTATACATTGATATGAAATAATTATTACTGTATAAATTTATAACTAACACTACGAAGTTGAAATTTTTATATCATCATTATAACTAATACTATGTGCCCCTTTTTGAAAACATTTAACGGTAAAGCATTGGATTCGGGCATGAAAGTTTGATCCAAAACATAATCAAGATTAAGATTCTTAATTGAAAATGACATATTGTTGTTTTCCTAATGTTTGATATCTAGGATAAACAAATACACTTACGTATTTTTGTTTTCTCTTGATTAGTAAATAAAGTGTTACACTAGTTTAAGAATATCATGTCATGTCTTCTACTGGAATTAGAATATATATAGACATTTCTAATTGATGATAATTTAAATTCTGTTATTTAACGATATCTCGTTGATACTTTTATTCTAAACTATATGCATGAATACAAAAGAACTACTCGAACAAACTCTATTGATTTTAATATCAAAAATCGATTCCTGACTCGGTTCTAGGTTTTGTTATTGTTTCCATTTGTTCTTATGAAATAAGGAGGTATTGACCAAATATTTTATTGTTCTCTTAATTTTTTTTTACAAACTTGAAGGATGTTACTTCGGATCATTATTTTAAACAAGGGTTAATGGTCTAAAAAAGCATCTAAGTTGTCACGTTTTTCTTGTGTATCCTATGAACTTTTAATTTTTCTATAGAATTTAAACACTTTGCTAATTTTTCTATTGTAACCCTCCAACGGAAGTAATTTGACGTGACACTTGATTTAGCCACTTTTTTCCGTTATCCTTTCTACATTTTCCGTTTAACACTTTGGGGGTCCGTTTTGTCAATAAACAAAGTACCAGGTTTGGGGGTTCATATCTGATGTAGTGAAAATAAAGAAACACACGAATTGACGTAATTAAAAAAAGAAGAGATACCAACCAGATGTAGACTAATAACAAGATAACACAAATTTGATCTGTTGATTCACCCGAATACCAGAAACAATCTTTCAACTATCGTTGATTCAAAAGAATACCGATAATTAGGCAAACTCCAATAATCGTTGATTCAAACGAATACCGATTATTAAAATAATCTTAGCAAAACCGTTAAGAATTGATTAAAGCAAAGCTTTATTATCAATATCAAAATATTAAACCATATCCTACACCAAATCATTGCACCTCCTTTTATAGGAGAAAGAGTGCTTACATGTTTGCCTTCTAGGGCGATGTGGGATATAAGATAAATATAAACATAAACTATGAAACTACAAAAACCACGAAACCACGAAACACGACATATGGTGAAGGCATAATTGCATCATTCTCCCTGCATCATTCTCCCCCACTTGAAAAAACTCATCCTCGAGTTTGCCTCACTCGCCCCTTGTACTCGTAGCATCCAAATTTGTATCCCTTGCATCAAATCCCTTTCTTTATAATGACTCGACCTCGAACCTTAATCAACTTAAAACCAAACTTATCATCCATGGGTGCAACTTTCAAATACTCTTCTTGATATTTTTTGCATATCAAAATACTAACCTCGACCAAATTACCTTTTTGCGACCAAATTAACTCATGGGGATTTGAATCTATGGTTTTTAAAAAATCAACACTTAAAGTAGTTTGTATCATTGAAGAGCAAAGATCATTAGCCACAACTACAACGTATTCCGAGTTTTCTTCTTCCTCACCAAATCCTCTTTTTCCAACAAATCCTTTTTCCTCCTTAATGACATCTTCAATATTGGTATCATAAACCGGCATCGATTCTTCTTCAAATTGATCAACAAACTGATCTAATCGCTCCTCTATTCTTGCCATAATACGCTCATAGATATCATTAATATTCCTAGTTCTCCTTGGAGGCATCTTAATCAGGAACTTCGGCTCTTGATACCAACTGATGTAGTGAATAGAAAGGAACACACGAATTGGCGTAATTAAAAAAAGAAGAGATACCAACCTGATGTAGACTAATAACAACATAACACAAATTGGATCTGTTGATTCACCCGAATACCATAAACAATCTTCCAACTATCGTTGATTCAAAAGGATAACGATAATTAGGCAAACTCTAATAATCGTTGATTCAAACGAATACCGATTATTAAGAGAATCTTAGCAAAACCGCCAAGAATTGATTAAAGCAAAGCTTTATTATCAGTATCAAAATATTAAACCCTATCCTACATCAAATCCTTGCACCTCCTTTTATAGGAGAAGGAGTGCTTACATGTTTGCCTTCTAGGGCGATGTGGGATATAAGCTAAATATAAACATATACTATAAAACTACAAAAACCATGAAACGCGACATATGGTGAAGGCATAATTTCATCATTCTCCCCTAGAACACTTCCTAAAACACGATCAAAATTCGCAATCACAAAAACCACTTCTTCCCTAATTCATCGTGAACCCTAATTCAAACAATCATTAGTTCACGCAAGTACATAATTCACAGATACTACAAGAACCCTAATTTATGTCATAAGGTATGTCAAAATTTCTTGCTTTTTCTTTTTTTAATTCATTGGTGATTAGTTTTCCATAATTTAATTTTTGAAGAACCCTAATTTTTTTTTCAATAATATATCAGAATGATCCTTAGAACCGACCTACATTGTTTTAATGTTCATGTGGAAAACTAGAAGGGGGGTTGAATAGTTTACCACTTTTTAATTTAAGGTTTTAAAGTGTTTATAAAAATTCTAGATTCGACTTTATGTTAATTCAACACTTGCACAATATGAATAATATACTTATCTAAACAACCAATAGGAGAGTATGAAAAAAATAATGTAAGACAAGAGATAAGAGTAAGAACAATCAAACCACAACGCGAGGATTTATAGTGGTTCGGTAACGAAGCACCTCTTCTCCCTACTCCACTCCTCGAGCACCTAACTCGAGAGTTTTCTTCACTATGTCAACAAGCTCCCTTATGGCGGAGAAAACCTTACACAACTTTCGCTTATCTTGATTTTCGACACTAAGCTAGATGTCGAGTTCTAATCTTAGCTAGAACCAATCTACCACAACTTCACAACTTCACTACACAACTTTGCTTTACGACTTGATCACGACTACACAACTTCTTCACACCTTAGTTTTCTTCACACCACTACTTCACCAAGCCACTACTATAATCACACCTAACTAACACTACTAGGAAAGATCACCAAGATCTAACTATACTTACAACAATCACCAAGATCTAACAACTACACAACTTTACAAGATTTATAAATGATTTACAAGTTATGATATGGATGCAATAAGATTGCAACAACACACAAAGGTGTAATACTTCTTCACTTGATGATGGAAGTATTCTTCTCTTGCACTTGAGGAATTGAGCTTGGATCACTTGGAAACAAAGCTTTATGATTAAATGATCAAATGATTTTAATGAGATGTGTGGGTTGTTTTTTATCAGAAAGAATGAGTGCAAAAGGTGAGAAAATAGTGGAGAATAGTCCAGTATTTATAGGACATTCTGGAGGAGCGTCTACCTATGGGCGGTCCCCTTAAATAGGTGGGCGGTCCCCTTAAAGATAAGGGGGCCGCCCGTGTATTTAAGGGGGCCGCCCTAGACTAGGCGCTCTCCAGTTTGTCCTTTTGTGTATGGGGAATTTTCTGGAACTTTCTAGCCGTTTTAGGTCAAAAAATTTAAATTTCAAAATGTTTATTTTTAATAAAACATTTATTTTAATTGTAGAAAATATTTTGTAATGTTTATAAAAATGTTTACAATATTTTATAAAAGTGCGAGGTTGAATAAAAATTTCCTTTGATCATAAAATGCATTGATATAATTTTCGAAATTAAAATTTACTACTAATTACTTGTTTACGTTTAATTTTACATTGAACGTTTTTAAATTTTGTGATTATCAAAACGTAAAGATGTGAAAAATATTAATAATGGTTAAGGCCTTATTTCTATCAACAATCTCCCCATTTTTGATGATTACAAAATTTAAACTCATTAAATATAAAATTATTTTTAAACAAGTATTTAGTGAGTTTTATGTCATTTCTCTCCCTTTTTGTAGAATCAAAAAGGCATCGTCGAGAATTGCTAGTAAAATCAACGGAATAAATGCTCCCCCTTGATGTGTGCTCCCCCTCGTTCGAGGGCACCAAGGAATCGAGCTATGGTTTCTTGGCTACAAAAACGAGTTAGAACAATACAAATATTTCTAACATATAGCAAGAAGGAAGGAAAAATATGACAAGTGCAAGCAAACATCAAAGCAAAAGATACTTCATTCATTTAGGACAATGTGTGTAAACTACACACAAGCATACATAAAAAGAAAAACAAATATGCTTTAGAAGCATATTAATACATAAAAAAAATCCTAAATAGCCATAGAAGGATTTTTGACTTGCTTGCGACACAAAAGGGTTTGACGATTATTTGTAGGCATATTAACGAGATTAGTTAGTTGGAGAGTTTGGAGTGGAGGCGGTTGTGGAAGGGTAATCTCTTTGAACTCTAGGTGGTGGATGAGGTCGAGTGAGGAGGAATTCAATCCAATTGATATCCTCACTTAAAGCAAGGAATTGTTTTTGGGTGAAGATGCAACAAGGGCAATACCTAACATGGGTTTCAACTTGGTTGATGTTGAGGGTGTGTGGTAAGTTTGGAGAGTAAGGTGATGAGGGAATGTTGTTTTGTTGTTGAGTGAGATGCATGGCTAAGAGGTTAGATAGGTCTTATAGTTGATTAATGTCATCAACTAGGCTTTCTCTACTTGGAGATAGAGGTGGTGTGTGTTGAGTTTGGTTGTTACTTTGAGGTGGAGCTTGAGTGTGAGCAATATGTGAGTTGATGGGTGAGATGAGAAGTGGAGGATGTGAGACAACTTGTGGTGATGTGGGAGTGTCCTTAGAGTAAGGATTTGGAAATGCTTGATTGGGATGATTGTTTTATTGAGATGGTTCATGAAGAGGAGTGAGTGGTTTTGGTATTGGTGAAGTTGTATATGAGCACAATTTTGATGTGTTGCAAAGGTTTTGTGTTTCATCCCTCCAAATGGTTTCCACTCATTTTGGCCAACCCTTGGATGGTTTGGATGTGGGTTTGTTAGGAGGTGTTATTGGGGGAGATTGTGATGATGATGAATGAGGATATATTTATAGTGGAGGAAAGGTTTAAATTAGGACAAATGAACATTCAAAGGATTAAATCCAAGAAATGTTTGTGAATTTAGGGAAACAGTAGCTAAGTCTAGAAGGTGTTTGGTTACAAAGAAAAGAAAATTACTGTTTTCCCCATGTTTGCCTATGTCGGTCCCCTTAAAATTAAAGGGGGCCCTTTATGAATTAAGGGGGCCGCCTACTGGGATTTCTCAGATTTCCCAAAATTTGATTTTTCTCAAAATTTTGTGTGAGGGTTTCTGTTTTGGTGGTTAAGTTTCGCAAGGCTAGTCATACTTTTATGGCAATTAAGGTTTATAGCACTTTTAGCATTTTAGCATTCAACATTCTAATATATATGAAAAGATGTAGGACAAAAACTATTTTTACATAATTTTAGCTATACTCATATATGATTGAGAACCAAAAAATTGAAAGAAACATATTTAACTAGTTACAAGTATGATGCACAAAGAATTTTTCTTGTCAAGAGAGCTAAGTTAAGAATGAACTAAACTTATGTGCAAGTACTAGTGTGTGCCTAAATGCGACAAATGTGGAGTAGCGATTATTTCGACACTAAGACATGCAAAACCTAAGAAATAATCCAAATGCTCCTTGATTTAATTTTTGTTAAAACCAAAGCATTGTCGAAAAAATTATACTATTTTTATATTATATACTTTTCACAACAAGTAAGGCAATCATTATGCATATGTGAAAATATTTTGATATCTTAACAATATATGAAAATTGTTTTTTATGTGCTCTAGTTGGGAGAAGAAACTTTTATAATTAATAGATTGGGTTATTGTTATTTGTTATGAATGTTATGATTGAGATAGAAGAATTAGTAGAAGTTTGTTTATAAACTTTTCCCAATCTTGTGTTTTTGTGCGAAATAGAAGCCTAGACTCAGAAGAATTTTTTTTTGTCAGTGGGTGGTCCCTTAAGTCTGGGTGGTCCCCTTAAAATAAGGGGGGGGGCCGCCCTTTATGATTAAGGGGGCTGGTATGTGCTTAATTACACATACCTTCGACCTTTAAAATCGAGCTAAAATGACCAAAAACATACCAAAAATACATTGTATTTGTGTGTTTTGCATTTATGTTGTGCAGGAAACGGATATCAAAGAAAAAGACTCAAAATCAAAGCCAAAGACCAAAAAGTCAAAGTCAAAGTCAACCCCGACAAAGTCAATGGTCAAAGCCAAAGCCGTAACCGAAGAAATGTTAAATGGTCCCACCCGTACCCATCTAATGGGTCGGGTCAGCCCATTTAAATATTCATTGAAGACCAAATGGGCCCAAAAGGCCCAAAACCCTTTTAATTATACTCGGTCCAATTCAGCCCAAAACCAATACCCTGTTGGCCCAAAAACCCCCACGAGGACTTCACGTGTAACATACTCTTACACCCTGAGGGGCTGTTTTTGCCAAATCACAAACCTTTCTATCACCACAAGGACCAACCTTGCAAACATACATATAACGTTCAGGGGGGAATGTTGCCTTTTACCCAAACTTCACCCCTGCCCTTTTATAATCCTTTCCCGCTTCACCTTTCTTCAACCTTTTTCACCGAATTACACAGGGGATCTTCCCATCACCCTCAACCCACTAAACCCTTGTCACATGTCTCATGCCACCTTGGCAATCCCCTTAAACCTCATTGGCTAAGGTTTTGAAGACACAAATGAAGGGCTCGGATCTAGGGACTTGGAAAACAAGCAAAATTAAAGGCCAAGATTGGTTTATGGTTTCTCCTCACACAAGAAACACAACAAACACAAGACAAGAAACAGAATTTTGTTTTCTTTTTCTATAAATAGGCTTAGTTTCTCTTTGTAAAAGATATCTAGTGTAGTTTTAGTGTAATTTACTTTTAAATGTCTTAACTTATTGTTTTAAGCTTTTAAATTCTGTCATTTAAGTTTCCAAGCCTTGTAATCTTTTTTATGTTTAATGAAAATTCAAGTTAATTGATTTAAGCAAAATTTTGTTTTTAATTTTTCTTAAGTTACATTGTTGTTAAAATGGTTAAAAAGCTCCTTTAAGCTCTGATTGCTTACTTATGAGCTGTTCTTACTTAAACTTTACAAGCTTCTGCATAGCTTATAGTGTTTAAGACATTCTCTTAAAAATCACTCACAAATTTGAATCTACTCACTTGGCTGCATGGAATATACTGAATGGCCATTGTTTAGATTGACTTATGGAAGCTTAGGATGTTCTTTTAAGTTGTTTGAGCTTAAGTCCTTGACAAAGGCAATGGACCTCTTGTAAGTGCAAAAATTCAATTTTTAAGCAATTTTTATGCATTTGCTCATAATTGATTTAAATGGTGCTTAATCTGTGTTTTTAATGCTTCTTAGATGATAATGATTGCTATTTTGTCTTGTTTATAAATTTCATAAAATTGGTTTTAGCTTAAAAAGTTTGATTTTAAGATTTATAAGGATTGTTGGGTTCAAGGGAACCAAAGTGGGTCAAAATAGGTTTTAAACCAATTGGGTCACTTGATGAACTTTGACAAGCATTTATAAGTAGAATTTGATCTGTTTTCAAGAGATTTAAGCCTCAAAGTTGTTTTTAAGTTTTTCCCTAAGGACCCCTTTTTGATTCTGTTGGTGACAAACAGCCCATAAGGGCTTATTAGGGTAAGCTTTTAAAACAAGTTTGTAAAACCAGTTTTACCTGTCATTTTAAGTGTTTAATAGAGTAGTATAAAGTTCTATTAGTTTTCTTTTGTCTTTGATAAAATCTGTCAACCTTTGTTAAGTCATTTTTGAGTCTAAAATGTCCCTTTTTCATTTTGAATTATCAGCAGCTTTAAATTGTTTTTAGAGCTTCAAAATTTGAGCATAAGCTCATTACAAGTCATACTCAATCTGTTTTAAGTTGCTTTTCATTTAGGAGCTTAATTTGTTGCTTATTCATAGGCTTGCACTTTGTCCCTTTTTCTTTAAGAAAAAAAAACAAAAAAAAATCCAATCTGTGTGAACAGCCACTTTCCTAAGCCATTTTCATGGCTTATTTGAGTTTCAAACTCAAAAGTCTTTGCAGTTTTAGAAAGCTTAAAGTATAAGATTTTCAGGGGTATACCCCATTAAGCCATAAAGATCCACTTAAGTGCTTATTTTTAAGCCTAAAAGTGCCCCCTTAGGCTGTGTGGCCTGCAGATTTAGCCTTTTGGCTTATTTGCTTTTTAAGGCTTTTCTGGCTTATTTCTTGGCTTATTTTTGCTCCCATTTTCTTATTAGGTGTTGTTTATTACTTGTATTTGCTTCTTTTGTAGTTTCATTTGCTTAATTGTCTAAAAAAATGCGTAACAGTTTAGTTTTTTTTGTTTTAGTGTAAAAAAGCCAATCTGCCATCTTATTTGGCTTATAACTGGCTTATTTTTGAGTTTCATAAAAAAGTCCAAGTTTTAAAAGTGCTTATTTTAGGTGTTTTATAAGTTAGTTAAAAAAGTTTTCAAAAAAAATAAAAACAAAAGGGGAAAGTGGAAGTCAAGGGTGAGCGCAAGGCTCGAACCCCTGACCTCAACACCTTCAACCCTTTATAACATTCACACACTCTACCGCTGTGCTACAATAGCTCATCTGGTAGAGTGTGAAAACACTCTATATTTAACACCTAGTTGAGCCCCGTTTTCCCTAATAAGCCGTAGCTTATTTTAGGGCTTTTGAGGGCTTATTTGATAAACTGGCGTATCCAGCTTATTTTCCTAGGAACTTTACAACATTTAGGACTTTGGTGTATTTTTTCAGATTTTTCCAACTTTATTTATTACATTTCTTTAATTTTCGAAGATTAAATTTTTAGAAAATTAATTAAAAATAGTAAATTAATTTTTAAAAATATAAAAAAATAGTTTTTAGATTTAGAATAAATAGTTTTAGGTTTACAAAGTTTAAAATCTTTTTCATCACTTTTAGATTTTTAATTTCACTTTTAGCTTTTTAAATTTAATTTTAAAAATAGGTTTTTACAAAAAAAATAGTGGAAAAAATACCTTTTCTGAGTTTTTATATACATTTTAAACTTTTCTTAAAAGTAGAAAATCATTTTTTATTAAAATATTTTAGGAATTAATTTACTATTATTTCTAGGATTTTTTAATAATAAATAGGTCTTTTTTTAATAATATAAAAAAAGTCAAAAAAATATAATTCCTTTTAGAAAATTTTCTTTTATCATTTTAGAGGTTTAGAAACTAAGTTTGTATTTTTAGGGTTTAATTTTGACTTAGTTGATAATTTAGTGTCTTTTCCAGGATTCTCGTAATTGATTTTAATGTGCTATAGATTGATAATTTAGAGAACACATAATTTGCTTTTCCCATAGTTTTAGGATCCATAATCAATCAAAATCTTTGTTCTATTCAAGCATTGATATCAAACGTCACTTCGATCCGTAAAGACATTTCACGCCTCGTTGAAAAACGACCCAAAAATCTGCTTCCAGGTTACTACAATGTGTGAATTTATATCCTCTTTATATATATAAAAAGGGTAGAAATCTAATCAACCAAAATGGCGCTGCTAAGGTCTTCCAGGGAGGCGTATGTGCAATGACATATCCGTTTGACAAATCGTGATTTGAAGATCTTCCGTGAGAAGTCAAAGCATATTTTCTTATAACATATATATATATATAGTAATATGTATTATATATAGCTATATAATATAAATAATAATAGATATATATATATATATATATATATATATATATATATAACAACTGTCTTTAAAAAAGACAAAATAATACTCTCCATTGGAGTATTATCATTAATAAGTTCCCAAACAAAAGATTTAAAACTTGCCTTTGTGTCGCTTGTCAAGTACGGCTCACCTTTAAACGATTAACAAACTATAAAGAGGGTTATAAGGGAAGGGTTCGTTCCTAAGAACTACGACCCGAAAAGGAGAAGGATTTTAATAAGATTCGCGCTACCCGCTCCTCTGTCCTTTTTGCGTTTTTCATTATAGAGAAACTACCGAGAACCAGATGATATTGGTTTTAAGTTGTCCGTCTCATTTGTTCTCTAAAATAAACAAAAACAAAAACAAAAAAATATTATCTTCGTTATTTATGTGCATGTTCACTCAAGTTCTCGATTTTATCCTAAAAATAATTCCTCCACAATTCCCGAGACGTATTCGTCATCGCTCTCACAACAATCTTCCCATCGAATCTTTATTGAGCCTCACCAAAGATATGATGGCAGATACAAACCGTACTAATGCAGAATTGCATCAAGCACTCCACTTCGCGAGGGATACGAGGATGACAAATGTTGTTCCCGCAATCACTGCGGACAACTTGAGCTTATAAGGTATAGCACCGATCTCGTTCAAACAAGCAATTCTCAAGCATGGACAAAAGGATCCAACATGGCCCATATTCGATATGTATTCAAACAAGATCACTCTACTTTGAAATTCCAAACATCCGATAACGTCGTTAAGCGTTATGCTTTTCCCATTTTCCCTCGAGGCAGCCCCGGATTGGCTTGAAAAAGAACCCCCTCGGATCGATTCTAACTTGGATGATCTTGTTTTTCAAAATTTATCAAATAAACTTTTTTCCCGCCCTCCAAAATAACAATCTCTGTAACCGAGATTACGAAATTCCAACAACGATTTTTGATGAAATCATTTAGTAGGCATGTGAGTCGATTAAGATCTCCTTCCGAGCAGCCCACAGTCATGGTTTTTTCAGAATTGCACCAACTTGATACGTTCTACAATGCTTTGAATACAAATGATCAAGATTCTTTGAATTCGCTCGGGTGGTAATTTATTTGTCAAATAGCCCCGTGATTGCACAAGTTCATCATTGAAAAGCAAGTCCAAAGATCGTCAAATCATGAAGCAAGCCATTCTTTCTCCAAAGTAAGTACGAGCACTTCTGCCTCCAGTATTTCACCCGATGTTGCCGAACTCAAAGATATGGTAAAAGCCTTACTTCTCGATAAGCAAAAATCTCAAGCTCCCACTACCATCAAAGTGGTCGAGGAAAGTTGTGTAACTTGCGGTGGTGCTCATTCTTACCGTAATTGTCCCGCCACCGATGGCAACAATTATCGGGATAACATTCAAGAATATGTTTCTCAAGCCGCCGCAGTTAACTACAACCAAGGAAATACCGGTTACCGTCCTCCTAATGCCAATCAAGTTTGACCTCCCGGTTTTCCTCTAGTTCAAAACAACCACGGTAACAATCAAAACTGGTACAACCAAAATCAGGGGAATAATTACAACCAAGGTCAAATTCATTGACCTCTAGTTTTCCAAGCTCAAGCTTACCAAACTCCGGTTCCGCAATCACAAGGTGTGTCAAGAGATGATTTTCAAAACTACATCAAGGCCAATGATGCGGTTATGAAAAACATGCAAAGCCAAACCCAAAACATGCAAAATCAAATGACCAATTTGACAAGCATGTGGACCAAATTCATGAATGCCAATACCGCGTCTACTTCAGGATCAGGTTCTCTTCCTAGCAACACCGTTGCTAACCTAAAAGGTGATTTGAAAGCAATCACCACCCGAAGTGGTGTTTCTTATGATGGACCTCCAATTCCACCTCCGCTTTCTTCTCTTCCTGAGGAGGTGGAACAAGAACCCGAGGTGACAAAGGATACAGTGCTTCCAAGCACCAAAAACATCCAACCTCCGGTGGTCCAAACTCAAATTGAAGAACCCGTTGTTGCTCCCAAGACCATACCTTATCCTTCAAGGATTAACAAGGAGAAACTCCGTGAAAAAGACGATCTTTTAGCTTTGAAATTTATGGAAATTTTTCGGAAGCTCCACTTCGAGCTAAGTTTCGCGGATGCTCTCCTTCACATGCCCAAATTTGCACCAATGTTTAGGAAGCTCCTAAACAACAAAGATAAGATTCTTGACCTAACCAAAACACCGGTGAATGAAAATTGCTCGGCGGTTATCCTCAAAAAGTTTCCCGAAAAACTTGGAGACCCCGGCAGATTTCTTATACCGTGTGATTTTCCGGAGATGGATGTATGCTTAGCCTTGGCCGATCTCGGTGCAAGCATCAACCTAATGCCTCTTTCCATATGGAAAAAGCTAAGTCTCCCAGATTTAACCAAGACCAGAATGATACTTGAACTTGCTGACCGATCGATTTCTACTCCTACCGGTATTGCCGAGGATGTTTTCGTGAAAGTTAGAACATTCTTCTTTCCGGCCGACTTTGTAGTCGTTGATTATGTTGCCGATCCTCGGGCTCCTTTGATTCTCGGGAGACCCTTCTTGAGGACGGCACGAGCTTTGATTGATGTTCACAGTGAACAAATGACCCTTTGGTGTAGTCAAATTTATATACCAATAGTATTATTCCCGTAAGAATTCTTTCCAAAATACTTCTCAACCAAGAGAAATATAAGGTAAAAATCTCACAAAAGAAAACA
>BQNB010088652.1:14182-27608 GCA_026074375.1 Tanacetum coccineum | reverse complement strand
CTAACTCTAGGTCTTCCTCAGACGATGAAACAATTACCGGCACATGATGAGTCTTAAGAAGTTCTTCACCTTTATATAGTGTTGGTTGGGCCATTTTGGACTGTCTGAGGTAAAAAGGGTTTTGGGCACCTAGCGCAAATTTAGTCTTTTGGTCATACACCTGAGTAGGATTTAACATCATATGGACAGTTTGAATGGATTGATCTTGTGAGTGAAGCTTATTCTCAAGTTTATCGTTAAGGTGTTTCAGATTGGAAAAACCAGTCAGGAATTTGGACTCTTTCTGTTTAAACTCTTGTTTCAAAGTCGTTATAGTTTCTTCAATTATCTTGTTATTTTCCATAGTTGAATTAAGTTGCAACTTGACAAAATGAAGTTCCTTTTTAAGATTTTCTTCCATTTTATTACGATTTTAAATAAGCATACGCATTTGATCATCCATTCGCTGTTCAGATTCAGTCAGTTCAAACTTAGCACGTTGCTCATAAATGGCAACTTGTTCAGTGGCTATTGGGTCATAAGGAATGAACGCATCATTATCAGACGACACACACACATCATTTAGAGCAGAAGATGCACAACTTAGTACAACAGAAATATTATCGACCGACAAATATTGTTCATATGGAATAACATTACTGTTACCCATATCGACACTAGTTGAGTCAATAACATTTGCCTGTTGTACTTCATTATGAATCTTATGTTCGTCCTGATTAGTAACACTATGATCAATAACATTTTCTAGAATATGTACCTCAGATAAGATTGATGCATTAGATGGACCAACTTGTGGATTTGCTAGCTCGACTGAGGACAAATTGGCCATGAATATAGACTGAGCAATCGGTTCATCATCAACATCTGAATCAAAAGCGTCACATTCATCTGCTTGGAAAATGTTGTCCTCATTCAGAGCTAAGTCTTGGACTAGTTGATTATCCACATCTGCATCAAAGGTGTTGGCCTGTTTACCGGCCAGAAAGAGTAGTTCCTTTTCATCAAGAACTGCACCATTCTCTTGGGCTTGCATCAGCAGCATCTTGTGCTTGAAATAATCAGAATTCTGTGGATGCTTCGGCTGAGTACAGTTCCGTGCAATATGTCTAATCCCGTTACAATTATAACACTTGACCGGTTTTCCTTGACCTGCATTGGCATTCCCAGCTCTATTCTGTGCGCCCCCATTGCCTGCAGCACCATTTCCATGAGCAAAATACCTCTGATTCTGATTCTGATTATGTCGCCCTTAAACATTCTGAACAAAAACCCGACCATCTTGAATGGTTGCTTGATTTCGGGTATTAGAAGAGGTTCAAAGTTGATTGTTCGTCTGAGGAAGTAAAGCTCTGAATGATTAGGCAAGAAGTGCCATTTGTTTGGTTAGGTTGTCAAGTATTTCATCAGTTTGGGTGTATCCGGAATCAATTTATGATGTTTCAGGGAATTATGGATATTGTAGTGATTGAGGGTTTGTTGATGAAGAAGGATATTGATGAGATTAGACATGTGATGATTGGGCATGAGGTTGGACAGTTGAAACAAATGCAAGTTAATCATTAGAAGCAGGAGTGATTCTTTCAATAATCAGTCAATCTTGTGCAGCATGTTTCTCATGTTGTTTTAAATATGCATACAGTTGTTCGTGATTTTTCTCTTTCAGACCTTTGTTGAGTTTAACGGCTGTCACAAACCTATCCTATTCAGGTGACATGTTGTTCACAAACTTGGAGTTCAGCTAGATGTTAGGCATTGTCATTCTGATATTCCTCATGTTGTTGACCAGCTTGTGAAATCGAACATAGTACTCATTGATGTTTTCACCTGGAAGCATCTTGAACCGCTCAAATTCATCGTACAACTGTGATTCTTTATCTTCTTTGGTGAGCTCAGAACTTGCAAGAAGCATTTTGACGTTGTCCCAAATTGCTTTTGCTTTAATATTGTGATTGATGAGCTTGTAGATATCTTTGGGTAATCCTTGAAGCACAATATTGGTTGCACGGACATCTGCATCGTATCGCTTCTTCTCCGTGTCACATAGATCCTCATAGGTACAAGGCCTTTCTGGTCCAAATAGAACACCTCCCTCAGGGGTAGTTCCAAGTGTATTCCTTGTAGTTCCAAGCTCAAATGGTCCTTGATCAATTGACTGAAGAATTTTCAATCCATTTTCCTTTCCTCTACAGTACAATCGGATTCGTTACGACCATGATTCGTAATCAGTCTTATCGAGCATAGGAGGGCGGGTAACGAAACCGGCCGCTTGAATATCATCTGAATTACTAGACATGATTGGTTGATTGATTGCATTATGATAAACTTTGGATCGGTACAATGATTAGTAATTGTATGTTAAAAGTGATGATTCTTTGTTGATATATGTGATATGTTGTTTGTTTGTGATTTGGTTTGGTTTAATTAAGTTTACGAAATGCAATACACAAGTCTCAGTCAGGAAATCTAGACAAGTATCAGTCAAGAAATTCAGATAAGTCTCAATGTTGAGGATTAGACAAAACTCATTGAGGTGTCCTAGACAAAACGCAGTCAAGAAGCAAAGACAAAACGCAATAAAGAAAATTTTTTGCCAGAGATTCTTTCCACCAAAACGCAACCAGGGTCTTCAACTTGAGACAAAACGCAGGACACAAAACGCAATGAGAAGGAGACAAAACGCAGTGATGTGTCTTGGGCAAAACGCAATCAACTCTTGAGACAAAACGCAATCAAGAAATTAATTAGGCAGAGTTTCTCCTAGTCAAAACGCAATAAGGGTCTTCAACTTGAGACAAAACGCAACATACAAAACGCAACTTGAAGAAATAACCAAAACGCAGTACACAAAACGCAACTGACAAAACGCAATTGTTGTACCACACTAGAGGACAAACCGCAGTGTACTATTCTCTGATAAAACGCAGAGACAAAACGCAACTAAGAAATGTCTTCCAGGGAGACAAAACACAGTTTCCAGAAAAGCTTCAAATCTCAAAAAATCACCCATTTGAACGTTTGAGCTTGGATTTTCTTGCACAACTTGGTATTAGAAGGTTAAAATTACACTAAAATCACTAACTTTAACACCACAAACGTGAGAATCAAATAAAGCTAATGAGAAAATAATAAACCTTCAAAAACTAAATTTTTGATCAAATCTTCTAAGAGAAACGCACATACAATCTATGTAATCATCCCATGTGCTCTGATACCAATTGTAGTATATTGGATATCATAACACAATCAAGAGATGATGGGTTGGCCGATTTCTTATAGAGAGAGAAAGTGAATATGCTAGTGAGAGAAAACACCTTAAGTTTGTGTAATATGAATTGAACAACCAACCCTTCCCATGGCTAGAAAGGGTGTTTAAATACAAGAGTTTAAGTGCCCTAAGTGGGCTATGGAGTGGGCTAACATGTGGGTAAAGACTCGGCCCAACATCATAAGTCATACGCTAACGATTAAACTACGAGCTATGCTATTCTAGACAATACACGGGGTGGCCGAGTCTTTTTCGTAAACCTAACACCTTTTTACTTTTCTTTTAAAATAAGCACTTCGAGTGCTGTTTTGATTTTTCTTGGCTTATTGTGTTTAGCATTTTTAGTAGTTTTAATTTTCTTGCAATATGTTTCACATTAGCTTATTTTAGGATTTTTTCTTGATTTTTATAATATAATTTAGTATTTTTAATTAATTTTCTAGATTAAAATAATTTTTAATTCATAATAAATAAAATAAAAAGCAAAAAAAATATAATTCTGTTTCTGAAAATTATTTTTAGTCATTTAGGATTTATTAAAATTGATTTTGCGTTCGTAGGGCTTAAATTTGATGTAGATGCTTAAATATCGCGTTTAATTAATTCTCGTTTACGTTTTTCATGCTTATGCTTTAAATGCTTGTATTGTTTACTTGTTTTTACACGTTATTTGTATTTTCATTAGTAGTTATAGAAACTAAATCAAAATCTTTAAAACCATTCAAATCACGCGATCACAAACTAAACCGATTTTCTATTCACACTTCACCGAGGAAAAACGACCCGGGAGTTTTAGAAATTGCTTTGGTTAAAAGCAATTCTCTTTAAAACTTTTGGAATACGTATACTACTATACTATAATTGATTTTGCCTCTTAATTACACATACTTGTTTGTGTGTGGGGTTTGGAATGGATCAAATTTTTGGCGCCGTTGCCGGGGAAGTGTGTAGCGATTATCGTGTTTCGTTTGAAGATTAGTTTTTGAAGACCCTTCCTCGTGAAGTTATTGTTTTTAATTGTGAATATTTTCTTTTTATTATTTAAACCATAAAAATCCAATAATATTTTACTTTCTTATTTTTATTATTTCTCTTTCTTATGTATTATTTTAAAAATCTATAAATATTCTCCTTTATCCTCTTATTTCATTTAATTCTTATCTTCTTTACCCTCTTATCCGTTTAATTCTTCGACATGTCTTCGCACAACCAACGTGAGTGTGTGGGGTGTGGACAACCATGTGATGGTTTTTATTGTTATCTATGTACGTGCCAGCAGTGTGGTGTTAATCTTATAAATGGAATTTGTTTAAATTGCACTTATGAAGATGGAAAGCCAGTCACTTGTTGCGGGTGTGAAGGCCCGTTAAACGGTGGATTTTTTTCATTTTGCGCTTCGAGAGCTAAAAATTCATTCGCTTATGATCCAAATCCGAATTCTTTTGATGATTCTCAAAATCTTTCCGACTACCCTTCACAACCCTAGACGTATTCTTATGAGTTATGTGGGAACGATGCTCATTTTGGTTACGATTGTCCACCTCAAGTTCCGTTTGTCTACAACCCGAACCCGTGTTTCAATCAAAACTATGATAATAATTTTCCATAAACTTTATCAAGTTTTCCACAACAATACCTTTGTTGTGAGAACTGCGGGGTCCTCATGAGACTTTTCAGTGTCAACCGATGAACCAAAATTTCTATAATTCTTTTGGTTTTGACAAATTTCAACCCCCGCAGTATCCCGTCATTCATCATCCTCCTCAAGAAACGAGTAAGGAAATTTTGCAAGCCAGAGAAGACCTAATGAAATCTATTCAAACCTTTTTAAAGAAGTTTAATCGTATATCTTTTGGACAAACGCCAAAGGTTTTATCGCTAGCTTGGGAGAAATTTTTTGAAATTCAGCATGCTCAACGAGAGGATATACAAGAATTGCTTCATAAACTTCATAAAGAATTGCAAATTATAAGGGAGGACCTGGCTGAATATATTAATTCTCTGAGTTAGAATCGTCCTGCCTTCTACAACGATGATGATGATGAAGAGTACACTATTTAATATAAGGAATATTTAGAGAATTTGTCTAAAGCAATCACACCCGACTTATCAACCGAGGAGCCCGATAACTCTCTAAGTATGGGGGACGAGCATCTTGATACTATTCCGGAAACAGAATCGGACGAAGTAATAAAGTCTAGTGTTAAGGACCTTGTCCCAATCCCAAGTGAGTCTGAGGGTATTTTCAATATGTGTGATGTGCCTTCTTGTGATAAAAAACATTTTGATGCCGAGTCTGATCTTATGGAATCTTTGCTTAATCGAAACACTCCAATTGTTTATTCTCCTAAGATCGACTCTCTTCTCGAGAAGTTCGCTTGTGAACTTGCTCCTATCAATCCAATTCCACCAGGAATTCATGAAGCTGATTTTGATCCAGAAAAAGATATTAGTCTCATTGAGAAAATGTTATACGATGATTATGCTTCAAGTGATGACGATACTTTTTATAGCGAGGACATCGATTATGTTGAGGCATCACCTCCCGATTCTGAGCTCGCCGGCTTAGAGGAGGTAAAGAATTTTGACACTAAAGATGGAGAGATTGATACTGATATTCTTCTAACAATCAAGGACGATATTCTTCATGAGAAATTACGGAATATCAATCTCCTTATTGCTAAGATCGAATCTTTGAATGACAACCCTACTCCTGATTTTGTGCTCAAGTCTTACTCTTCATTTCCTATCCCCGTTAAGGATAGTGACTTTTTCTTGGAAAAATCTGAGACATTTCTCTCTTTACCTGAGCTTTAGACTTTTAGATTTGATATTGAAGAGAAGAATAGTGGCAGTACCACTGTTCATGTTGATATTTCTCTTTCCGAGTATGATTCGTTTCATTTTGAGATTGAGCCTGATCAGGGAGAGTTGACTAGAGTTGTAGTGGAAGATATTTTTGATAATTCGTCAAGAGAACTTTATGTTTATGTGCCTAATGTTTTACCCACCCATCCTACCCTTGAGGATCGCCATTATCTTTTCCTCACATATGTTATCCGACTTTTTCTTCCTTATTTCACCTATCCAGTGGATTCTCCTTTTCTTCTCTCCTCCAGGAGTGAGGATACCATTTTTGACCCCGGCATCTCCGCTTTTCATTTTTATTCTCTTAAACCGGCGGCATCTCATCGGAATGGAACTTTCATATGCTTCAATGTTTATCCAAACATCTTGAATCAAAATCCGATGAAGATTTGCTCTTCCACATGTTTCGTCCATAATATCACGATAATATAGGGAGAGTCAAGCTAGAGACTCGCATAAAAACAAGCGCTTTATGGGTGGCAACCCATGCTTATCCTTAGTATTAGTATATTAATAAGTATATTGTGAAGAGGCTCGCCTCTTCCTTTCTCGTGTTTGATGTTTTGTGGTTTTTTGTCCAGGATTGCCCTGATTTTAAAGGCTCTCGTGCTCGGTGTTTTGTCCATCGTCACTCGATCTTCTAATCCTTAGCATGCTTATATTGAGAATCCGATATCCTGAATCTTATCGACTAACGTTTATCTATTTGCATACTTAATAAACGACTTTAGATTTGCATAGAGACCCTGTCTAAAACATTAAGGACGGTGTTTCGTTCTAGTATGGGGGAATCTATCGATTTTATTATACCTGCGACCGTTGTTCTCACGTAATCCGTTTTTCCACCAAAATTATGTGATTTATGTGAAAATAGCAAAAATTTAAAAATTTTGTGCAAAAAAAAAGTGATAAATGTTAGAATAAAGTGATGAAATAAGTGTTGTAACACAAATAAAGGTGAGAACAAGAAATAAATTTTGATCCGACCGGTTTTTTACCTTAGCTTTTTCCTTAACATATTTAAAACGAGTTTATTGCTAGTCTTATATAGGCTTATCCATTATGCCGAACTCGATTTATTAGAAGTAAGATTGTTGCCAGTCTATACGACTTGTTAAAGTGCCGATCTTAATTCGCTAGGCTAAGCATTCGCAAGTCTCTTTCTTAGAGATTTTAAATTGCGAAGAACAAGAAATGATAGAGTCAAGTATAAGTCATGATATTAAGCGTGGAATAGTTGGTTTTCTTTAAAGCTCATAAGTATTAATTGTGGTTTTTTCTCCCATTAGTTTGTTTTACTTGTATATTAATAATGTTTAATAAATAAGGTTGTCCGGTTCAATTTAATTTTTAGTGAATTCCCACTAACTTAGAAAATGATCCCAATAAAATAGGTACACATCAGGATTCAGAAATTTGGCATACTATATATATCATATGAATAATTGCTTTACTTACACCTTAAAGAGCCTTAGGGTATATGGTGTAAGTAGAGTTAATCATGAGATTACTTATGCCTTAAAGAGCCTTAGGGTATATGACGTAAATCAAGTTAAATAAATAAGTAGCCTAATAAAAGCCAAATTTCGGTCACCTCGATGTGGACCTCATCGGTTTTCAAGAATAGGGTAGAATCTAATTTTTATCTTCAACCGTCCCGCTTTATTTTCAGATTTAATAAATATCAAAATAAGTCTTAAAGAGCTTTCGGGTATAGGACAAAAATAAAATCCTGAGATACAAAATTAGGAATAAGGGAGGAAAAGTAACACACAATTAGTATTTATGAGTAGTGTTAGTATCATGACTTGTATTTGACAATGATCTTGTTTTTAAGCTTAGTATGAAGAAGTGAAAGTTGGGGACGATGAATTTATTTTGCTTGTTCCATGATCCTAAGTATTATCGAAGAATAATGAAAGCATAATGTTATGAAGTGTTGAAGTATGGAGAGTTATGAAACAGCATAAAAAATGATGAAAAATGTTGAAAATGGAAAAACGGGGCTTTTCAGAACTAATGTTTCTTTAATCCCTTATGATGAATACTTAGTTACTTTTCGAGGTAGTTAATCATGAGGGATTAAGAATCTTAGTTTTCTAAAAGTGTTATTTATAATATTGCGTGAGGACACGACAATACCTTAGTATGGGGGATTTTGGTATGTGTTTAAATACACATACCTTTTACCTAATTAATCAAGCTAAAAAGACCAAAAATGACCAAAAACATGATAAAAATGCATTGTATTCGTATGTTTTGTGATTTGTGTCTTGCAGGTATCGGATATTCAACAAAAGGACAAAATTAAAGGCAAAACGAACAAAGCCGAGCACGGGAATGGAATGAGCACGAAGAAGCCAGAGCCGAAGGCGTGCCCATCTTCTATGGACCAACCCGGGCTCACTTAATGGGCCGGGTCAGCCCAAAACCTAAACTATTAAACCATAAATCTAAGTCCATAATCCTAAACCATTTTAATATAAAATCTGGCCCAAAATAATATCCCAAGCCCAATACCTAGCCCAAGCCAAACTTTTATAAAACACGAGTCAAAAAAGTTAAAATTACTGTTTATCATCCCCTTCTTTCTCACCTCTTTTACCGCCAAAAACCACGAACAGGGTAAATCATATCACACGCTTCAAAGTACGCTCATAAAGACTTCTAGAAGCCATTCTATGACACGTCTGACACAAGGGGAGCCACGCTGGCAATCCACAGCATTCTCATTGGCTAAAGAGTCATGACACTAAATCCAACGATCAAGATTGGATGATTAGAGGTAGTTATGATTAGATGGCTATGATTGGAGGATGGGGGAACGTTTAGAGGGCTAGAAGCTTCACCTCACTCCTATAAAAGAAGGCTTCACCACACAGAGCAAGGCATCTAGTTTAGGAGTAGAGTAGTATAACTATTAGCTTATTTTATTATAATTCAGCTTAATGTAATTCCTTTTTTTATTAATAAAAGTTTTTGTTTTAGTTTTCATGAATTGTGCTTTTAATTCTCAGTTTATGCAATTTTCTTAAAAATAAGTCTTAATATGTTTTAAGCTAAATTAGCCATTTCTTATTCAAGTTTAGCTTTCAGAAGCTCAAATTAGCCTCAAAAGCTTATTTGAGCTTGTTGGTTAAGTTTCTTCACAATTAGTTAAGGTTTGAGGTTTTAAGAGCTTAATGGATGATAAGCCAGTCATGGATGGGCTTATGGCTTTCTTACCAGCTTATTTATAAGCTGGAGCTAGTTGAGTAGCTCCTCGAGCATTTTCTACCTTTGTTTAAGCAAAGGGTTTAGTAAGTTTAACTTTTCATCCTTGAGATTATTTACTATTCATCTACTTATTTTAGTGCTTATTACTACTTAATACTGCTTATTATTATTGTTTATTGCTTATCTATGCTTAATCATAGTTTAAAATGGGTGTTTGGCATAAGGATCAAAATGGGTAAAAATAGGATAAAAATTGTTTTTGGCTTCTAAGTCATATTTAACTAGCTTTTAATAAGTCTTTTAGTCAGTTGTTTTAAGTTTTTAAAAGCTAAAAATCAAAGTTAAGGTTTAGCGTATCCTCGGTTTGAATCCGTGTGATTACTTTTTGAGAATTCAGCTTGTTTGATTAAGAAATGGATTCATGGCTTTTAAATATTGCTTTTATGCTTAAGTTAGACTCCAACTCTTGTAGATAGTAGTTAATAAAAGAGTCCAATTGATCTTTGGTTTTAATATGTCATTAAGTCTCATTTTTTTAAAAAAGTCCCATTTTCATATGCAAATCTAGGATAGTTATAAGTTGTTTTAAGGTTTGAAATTGAAGGAATAAGATCTCTAGGGTTTACACGTGATCTGTTTCAGCTTATTTTTACATTTAGTCTTCATTTAGAAGCTTAAACCTAAGCATAAAGTAGCTTATTTTCCTTTTAAAATCCAAAAAGCCAAAAAGAGTAGTAGCCTAGTCTGTCTTATTTAGCTTTCTTTCTAGCTTATTTTTTTAAGTAGCTTGCTTAATTTTTTGATTATTTGAGTCCTCTTGGTATTAGTCTCAATCTGTTTTAAGCTTTTAGCTTCCAGGAAGTGCTTATTTGTCTCTTAAGTTAGCTTAAAAATGTGTCATAAGTCATTTTATATTCTTGTTTTTCTTTATATTCTGTTAGCTTTTTCAGCTTATTCCTAGCTTATTTTTAAGTTTTAATAAAATTAGTTTTATTAAAGTTTTTAGTTTTTGCTTATTTTCAAAAAGAAAATTAAAAATAAAAGTTTTGTCAAAAAGGGATGCCACAGGTTTCGAACCTGTGACCTCCCCCTTTGCACAACAACGTATTTAACAAACACTCCTTAACCAAACGTGCCCTTGGGTCTTTTCTGTCATCCTTCCATCTCTTAATTTTTTTTAAACTTTTCTTGTAGTTTTGCTTATCAGAGCTTATTAGCTTATTATCTGCTTATTTGTTCAACGTTTTTACCAGTTCTTATTTTTTTTAGAATCTACATAGTTCAAATTATTTTCCTTGAGTTTTCTAAATTTTTCTAAATTAGTTTAGTATTTTTTATTAATTTTATAGATTAAAATAGTTTTTAATTCATAATAAACAAAATAAAAATCAAAAAAATATAATTCTTTTTCTGAAAATTATTTTAGTCATTTAGGATTTATAAAAATTAAATTTGCATTTGTAGGCCTTAATTTTGATAGATTAGGTTTTAAGTCGCGTTTTTAATTTCCCGTTATCGTTTTATGCTTAATTTCTTAAATGCTTTAATTGTTTACTTGTTTTTACTTGCATTTTACATGTTATTTCTATTTTCATTAGTAGTTATAGAAACCAAAATCAAAGTCTTTTAAAATCATTCAAATCACGAGATCACGAACTTAACCGATTCTCAATTCGTATCTCGTCGGGATACGACTCGGGAAGGTTTTTGAAATTACTTTAGTTAAAGGTAATCTTCTAGAATCCTCGCGGATACTTACCTTATACTATTATTGACTAATCCTTATACTATATTTTATATATACGTATTTGGACGAATCAGTGTTGCATGTGCATGGCAAGTTGTTAGGTATTTTTTTTTGTAATCATGGTTTTTGAATTTTTAATTGACTAATTCATGGAGTTTGAACCTATCGTTACATAGACTCAAACCAAGTAAAATCTTCCTTTTTTATTTGTAAGTTGTTTGATCTTTTAGGTCGGTTGTTTTCTTTGTCCTAGTTATAGTCGGTTTAAGGTATGTTTACTTTTTTTAGAAAGGCAGGCATGTTTACTCTTTTGTAGCCGACTGATAGTACATTAGGGGTTAGACACCCCCGCATCTCTATAATTAGAGGTGAGGGGTTGAGACACAATTTACGTTATTCTTTCTTTGTTAATCAAACATTAGATTGGGGATATATTTTGGGCATTGTTTTTTCTTTTATGTCGATTATAAACTACTTGTGTGTATTCTTCATTCGTTATCAAAGTTATCCGTTCTAGTTTTCTGGTTGTTACTCGATCAAATACTAACACGTGACTAATGACTTGGCTTTATGTAGTCTTTGTTAGCCCGTTATATTATGTCATATTTGTAATGGGCTCTAGCCCACTTCTAGAATAGTCCAAACTCATGTATATATAGTTTTGGTATTAATAATAATCGGCAGACACTTTCTCCATTCTACATGGTATCGAGCCCACAATTCGATCCAAAACCCTAACTCACAAAAATAAGCCGATCCTAAATTCTCATCTCTCATGTTCTGTTGATTTTTTTTTGTTTTGTTTCGTGTTGGTGATTTGTGCTTCGGTCATAAATCCACATGCGTTATTGGTTGTTGTTACTGATTCTCTAGGTAATTAGTTGGTTTCTTGGTGATTTGTGCTTTGGGTCACGAATCCTATCGTTATTGTATCTTCGTACTTTGGGTCACGAGGAGGTTTTTTTTGTTCTTGTTTATCAGTTGGTTGATCTCTTTGGTACCCTTTCTCACTTATAAAACCAAACACACCTTTATTATACCAGGCCCTATACACACTTAAAAACCTACACGTTTTTTTACCACCAATAATACTAAACCTTAAAACCTATGCCACCTACCATGACAAATATTGACATTGATAACTTGGTTAAATTACTTGGTCAGTTGGGTATTAAAAGTTTAAATAATTTGGCACATAATCATATACAAGGGACGCATGCTACTACCTTGGGGACTTTGAGTACTCCTTTTGCTCAGGCCACTCATCCCGTGGCTTATCACACATCAGTTAGCCCACCAGGCTTTGTCCAGCCCACTAGAATCTATGCTATGACCATCCCGCCTGGTTTTATTCAGCAGCCGGCCCAACCCATTGTCCAATCTGGTCCGTTTATTTATCCTCAATTGGGCCCAATGCTTATTAATCCACAAGCCCAACCCACTAGTCAAACGTGTCAGCCCGTAGATGCTTCGGCTCAGGCCACTTCGTTACCACATGCCTTCACTACCGGGCCTCTTTATGATCCCGATGCTTGGAACATGGACACAGGTGCAAGTTCTCATCTTAATAGCTCGGTTACTAGTCTTAATACTGTTTTTAATACTTGTATGTATCCGTCTATCTCGGTTGGTGATGGTCACTCCATACCCATCACCAACACGGGCCATAGTATTTTGCCAACTCCAACTAAATTTCTTCACTTAAATAATGTTCTTATCACTCCTCATATTGTCAAGAATTTAATATCTGTTCGTCAATTTGTTCGCGACAATAATTGTACTATCGAATTCGATGCGTTTGGTTTTTCCGTTAAGGATTTCTTGACGCGTCGGGTGCTTCTCCGATGTGACAGCACTGGGGATCTCTACCCAGTCATAGCTCCATCTCCTATCCCTCATGTTTTCCTTATTAGTCAACATACGTGGCATCAACGCCTTGGACACCCAGGGGGTGAAATGTTGCGTCGTCTTGTTTCTTCTAATTTTATTTCGTATAATAAAGAGAAGCCTCCTGTTCTGTATCATGCTTGTCAGCTTGGCAAACACGTAAGGCTTCCGTTTGTTAGCTCCAGTACTGTGATTAGTTCTTATTTTGATATCATTCACTCGGATGTGTAGACTTCACCCATTCTGAGTCTTTCAGGTTTTAAATATTATGTCTTGTTTTTTGATCATTATTCTCAGTTTTTTTGGGTTTATCCTTTGGTTAATAAATATGATGTTATGTCCAAATTCGTGTTATTTCGTAATTATGTTCACACTCAATTTAAGTGTGAAATCAAGTCATTCCAATGTGATCATGGTGGTGAATTCGACAACCGTCGCCTACA
>BQNB010088651.1:0-12280 GCA_026074375.1 Tanacetum coccineum | reverse complement strand
ATGGCTTATATTTCTGGTTCAAAAAGCTTTTTATAGCTTATTAGTGGTGCTTTTAGTTGGCTTATTTGTGGGTTATAATAGTTTATTTGGTCTCATAGTACTTTCGAGCTTGTTCATAAAGCTTTTTTTATGTTGTTCTTCGTAGCTTATTTACTTGTCTTAAAAGCTTACAAGTGCTTATTATTAGCTTTTGGTTATCTTGTGGTCCAAGATTTGAGCACAAGACAAAGCCAAGGACGATTTGGGGTTTGGCATAAAGACAATGCAAGGACTAGTACGTTTTTTGGTTTTTTGTGAAGGACACCGGATTAGCAACTCTTCATCAACCGAACTCGCAACACTCTTTCAAGAACCGAACTCGCAACACTCTATCAAGAACCGAACTCGCAACTTCTTTATGCAACTGGACTCGCAACTCCTTTGTCAACCGAACTCACAACTTGTTTGTGCAACCAGACTCGCAACTCCTTTGTCAACCGAACTCGCAATTTACAAAGACACCGGATTCGAAATATTAAGCGGCAACCGAATACACACCATTTTCTTTGACAACCGAATTAGCAACAAATCTAGTACAAAACTATACACGTTTAATTCATTTTGGGTTTTTTGGTTTTGAGTGTCGGTTAACTACGAGACTTATAACCTATACCGTTGTGATCGTGATTCGTTTTTGATCAACGTGGTATATTTATTTTCTACCGACGATAACCGTACCATCCCGCGAGCAAAGAAATAGAAACGTTAACATTTTATAAATTTCAAAACGAAGAAGAAGAAATACGTTTTATGCATGCGTCATTTTTTATTATTGTTTAAAAATTTAAAATTTCTATTTTTAACCCTTTATTTTCTATAGTTTCACTTTTTAACCCTTAGTTAATAATAGTTTCTTTTAGCCCTTATATTTTGGAACATTTTAATTCTAACCTTTCATTTTTCAAAACATTATCATTTTTAGTTCTTTGTTTTCAAATCTTTTTCTTTACTTAGTTTATTTTCAATTTTAGCCCTTTTGTTGTAAGAAATTGCACCGTTCGTCATTTTAGCTCATAGTTTATTTACAACACCAACGATTTCACCAACAACAACTCTATTTTCATAGTTTCTTCTTGATTTTGTAAAATCCCGCAAAAGATTCAATTCTTTTCTCAATTTAAATCTAAGACTTGTAAAATCCCGTGAACGTTAATTGGTTTCAATCCACAACAATAATCAGTTTACCTACTTAAGATCCTTGCATATCATTTAACATCACTTTTGCAATGTCGACTCAACAAGACATCAATGCTATTAGAGCACAACGACTTGCAAACACTCATGATCCTTTGGCATTAATGGCAAACACACAGACACCGTTTCACCCAGATCACTCATCACTCATTACCTACCTACAACATCCTCAACCAAACAACAACTTTGTCCCACAACCTTCATTCAACACGAACTACCTGCATTATCCATTGCAAAATCTTGAAGATATCTCAAATCCCACAACTGCATTAGACATGGCACTTGAACTCATGGCTAAGGCATTTCAGCTAAACAACACCACACCAACAAACAATAACCGTAGAAGTTCATCAAACCCTTGCTATAGTCAGATTGCACAATCAGGTATGAATATAGATCAAGACAGACAAATTCTAATTGTGGATGATAATGCCGGGAACCAGTTTAGAAATAATGCAGTGCAGAATGTAAGGCATTTGGTGGGCAAGAATGTGCGGTCATAATCAGGGTATATCAAATGTTGGAATACATAATGGCTTAGTGTTATTTCAGGGATTGAAAATCAGCATGGGAATGGAAATGTTATAGCAGCACGGGCTGAGGGTAATGGCAATAGGATTAATGGAAATCCGATAAGGTGTTACAACTGTCAAGGAGTGGATCATTATGCCAGCAACTGCACAGTCAATTCCAGTAAGACGTGAGATGGCTAACTTATCCTTCAGAAACAGATGCAGATTGCTCAAAAAGAAGTAGCAGGGATTCAACACAATTTTGAGGAATTTGAATTCATGCTGACTGCAGTGGTGCGATGTGAGGAAACTGAGAGATCAAATGCGAACTGCACTTTAGAGAATAATTTGCAGCAAGCATCGACATCTGGTACTCAGTCTGACAAAGCTCCCGTCTATGATTCATATGGATCAGCTGAGGTACACCATTCTAAAAATTGTTATGATAATGATATATCAATATGTTATACGCAAGAAGGAGCAGTATACTTAACTACTCGAAGCCCATTTCCTAGAACCACACCAAGTACAACAGAATGATAGTAATGTCATTTCTTTTCTGCGGTTTCTAAGTGTGTAACAAAGTGGGGTGAACAGTAAAACAAACATCCTACAAATGTTGAGAAACACGTGTTTTATATTATTCATTATATCGATAAATTTAGCAATAAAAGATGTGAGAAAGTCAACGATCGGCTCAATCGCAAGTTGAGAAGAAACTAAACGCTGATTTGACCACTAGAGCTTTGGCTAAGATCTAAAAATCAAGAAAAAATGTTTTGAAAATCCAAACAGGAAAAGTATGACAAACTTGAAAGGTGTTATCAAATATGTTTATCAAGACAATGTCTTACATAAAAAAATAAATGCTCTCCATTAAGTTTCTGACTAAACAAATAACGACTTTAGATTGAAGGAAATTGCAAATCTAAATAACAAACGTTCAATAAAAATCAGCTGTTTCCTTCTCTTCAAAAAGAAAAAGAACAGGATGGAAGACAGATTTCAAAATATTGGCGAAGACGAGCATCTGTGATAAACCAATTCAAACTTTGAGAATTAAGATAAAGGAACTAGAAATTGTTGGTCAAAAACGGGTCAATCGAGTTCAAACTATGCTACATGCTTTTCACCTAAGCCAGACTCGTTTTACCACACCGAATAAAAAATGACTTTGGGTTATCAAAATCTTTTTTATCTCAAGCAAGCTCAGCAGAAACAACAGAGTTTGTATAATGGCAAAGTTCTATTAGAAAAGCATGATCCTCCTATTATGTATGATTCGAAAGAGACACTGCAACTTGCTCAAGAGAGTCGCCAAAAAATGAAACAATTAAACAAAGAAATAAAACCGGCAAATTATACAAAGATTAAGCATCTTTCGGAGGTTTTTTGTTTCTCAAACGGCCAAGTCACGTGAAGAGTTGTATTTTTCAAATATTTCCAAAACGGCCAATGTTTCTAAATCAATTTCTATACCAAATGAAGAATTTTCGGATGATACTACACCAAGTGTTGCACAAAAATTTCTAAATGGGGTAAAAAGCACCACTGTGACTCTTTAACGTGTTGTCAAACAAAAAATAACTTTGGATATACACAATTGGTCGTCCTCTGCTCATCAAGAGATTCACAAAATTGTAAAAGATGAAATTTTACCTATCGTTAACCAAGTTGATGCTAGAGTTCAAAATTTCGAAATACAATTTTTGAAAGAAGCAGCCAAATTTGTTCGAGACTTCAAATCTCTTGCAAAAGAGGCTGATGAATCTATTGCTAAGCAGAAGGCATTGGAATTGGAAATTGAGCGTCTCTTGAGAGAAGTTGTCAGTCAAGATATTATGTCTATTGTGCAAAATCCTTCTGTTGTAGATACATCAAATCTCCAAACTAAGCTTGAACGTACGAAAGAAAAATTTGAAGATTGTATGATTAAAAAGGAAAATGAATATGCTAAACTTTGGAATGATTGGTACAAAAAATGTGAAGAGTGCAAATACGACAAAATTTCGTACGATAAAGCTTATAATGACATGCAACAAAAGATCGAACGGTTGCAAGCTCAGTTGGGAGACCTCAAGGGTAAATGTAAGGATAACCTCCATTTGTACATATACCCTTTTGATCCTTTGTCTCAAAACTTTAAAATGAGAACGTAGAATTAGAGTTTCCAGGTTAGGAATTAAAGAAAAAGAACATGCTCTCATTAAGGATCAGTGCATACAGGAACCTGTTTGACTCTATCAATGTGACACGGACTCAAACCAAATCAATAATTGACTCTCTGCAAAACAAATTACATGACACGATCTATGAAAATGCTAAGTTGAGAGCTCAGTTCTTTGATAAGGTTTCTGAACAAAAGGACACCAACAAAGGTATGAGTGTCAGTACTTAGTTTTCAAAGGAATCAATCTTGGGAAAACCACATTCTTCTTCTTGATCAAAACTGTATTTTGTAACTCCTCTTCCTAAATCTAAGGTTTCTCCCAAGGTTAGTGAGACGACTGCTTTATCAAAACCAGTCACTTCAAACTCGGCACCTTCCTCTCGTAAATCAACAGCTGTGAACAATGAAAGAGTGATTGCACCAGGAATCTTAAGGATTAATCCTTTTAAAGCTTCTAGGGTAGATAACTTTGTGCCTAACAAACATGTAAAAGCAAGCATTAGGACAAAACCGATAACTGTTTCACAACCTCATGTCATTACTAAAAACGATGTAAATTCCAAAACAAATGGTTTCTCTCCTAAAGACGTTAAAAGCACTACTAGGACCAGAAGACCACAGCCTAGGAACAATCCTAAGACTGATAAAGTCCCTTTTAAGTCTAAGAGTAGATGCCTCTTGAATAAGTTAGAGAAACTAAAAGAAAACCATAGGACTTTACAGTCTTTTAACTATCCAGACCATATGTCATCTGAATATAATAACATTAAGCTTGCAATTCGAAATGAAAAATCCGAGGTTATTTGTGCTACATGTAAGCAATGTCTAATTACCGCTAATCATGATGAATGTGTGCTTCAGTATGTGAATGGCATGAAATCTACAAAGAAAAACCAAAGTGCTAATGTTTCAAATGTTAAAAATCAAAAGAAACATAAGCCAAAAGTCAAGAAACCTAAAAAGGTAAGGTCTAAAGAAAGACTTGCTTCACCTAAGCCTAGTACACTTAGATCTTGCCTTAGGTGGTCACCAACTGGAAGAATTTTTGACCTTAACGAAAAAATAATTGCAACCAGTGAACCTGTGTGTCAATCTGACTGCTCTAAAGGTGATAATGCTTGTACTTCTAACCCTCAGAAACCTATCAACAAACGGTTTTCAAGTTTAACTTTCTCTATGACAGGTTGTCAAAATTGGCTTGATACTTTGCTAATTCCATTGCTTTTCGAGTATAAACCCAAGGACAAAGAACATCATGGAGACAATGAATGTGACATTTGATGAGCTTTCAGCGATGGCTTATGTATACTTCAGTGCATAACCCGAGCTTCAAGTAAAAGGGGAGTGTACGCTTCGGTGCGCTTTACCTTAAAAAGAAGAGAAATATTCTTGTTTTCACTTCAGTAGATATGATAGTCATGACGTCAATTATAGAGTTGGAAAGTCTATTCGGTCATTTGTTTAACGTTGTTTGACGAATAATTCAAATGGAGAAAATCAAGTTGATTCAAAGTCTTCCGCTGTTACTACTGCTAATGCATCCGATAAACATCAATAACAACAAGATTCAACTTCATCTACTTCAACTCTAGCAACAACTATCACTGTTGATGGAAACTTCGACTTGTAAATATTTATGATCTTTCTCTTTCTTTTGATTTATAAATATCTTTGAAAAAGAAAATACAAAAATATAAAACCAAGAAAAAGAAAATACAAAATATAAAATCTAGAAAACAAAATATAAAATCAGAAAATTTCAAAAATACAAAAATAATCTTCTCCGACATGTCTTTCGACAATCGATAACATTTGCGCGCCTAGAAATGTTGATTAATATTAACACGGGTGAATAAATGAAGTTCGAGCGAGAGTTTTAAATGCTTTCAAAACATGTACTTTCATTTTTTCTCTACGACTTCTAAGTAAATGTCAGCTTAGGACTCGATCTCCAAAGAAAGGAAAATGTCCATTTATCCTACACAACGACAAGTTTATATCTTCTCGGTCTTGAGCAAAGTCATATAAACATTCAAAGTTTTAAATGCTCAAGAGAAGTACTAAGGAAAATGATGGTAAATAAGATATATCTCATATATTTTCCTGTTGAAGTCTGGGTTTAATAGCTTGATTTGTGGTGATCTATTGTAAGTAGTGTCAGAATTGGTGTGATCATAGTAGTGTTCTTGGCGAAGTGAAGTGTGAAGTAAAAAGCAATAGTAGTGAATGTGTGTGATGTAGTGTGATTAGAAGTTGTGATGATTGGTTTCTAGTATGATTAGAAATGACATTTGGCTTAGTGTCAGAAATTGGTGTAAGCTTAGTCGTGTACAGTTTTCTCCGCCTAAAGGGAGTTTGTTGACATAGTGAAGAGAACTCTCGAGTTTGGTGCTCGAGGAGTGGAGTAGGGCGAAGAGGTGCTTCGTTACCGAACCACTATAATTCCTTGTGTTGTGGTTTGATCTTTCTAACTCTTTTCTCTCGTCTTTCATTTTTACTTGTTATTTATTTACTTACTTGTATTGTTCATAATGTGCACATATTGAGATCACATAAAGTCGAATCTAAGTTTTTATAAACAAACATAACATTAATTTAAAAAGTGGTAAACTATTTAACCCCCTTCTAGTTTTTCACAGAATGTGCTTTGAAAGCATTGATCGAAGTGGAGGGGCGAGATGAGCATTGGGGATCAATTACTGGGTAAGAACGAGCAAACAAAACTGGGGAAGTATTCAGTTTCGGGTTCTTAACCGTATCGCTAGGTAGTGCTCCCGCTATTCGATCGGTATGACCTTCAACACTGTGTCGATTTTGTTGGTCATCTCACTTTGCTGCTGTTTGAAATCGGCTTCAAAATTGGATAGTCTAGCGTCTTGAGATGCCATGAAGTTGGATACCAATCCTTCTAGATTTGAGTGATTGTTAAAGATTTAAGGACGGATGTTGAAGGAGCGGTTCAGGATTGAACCATTGGGTTGGAACCGGTTAGGTGGGTTTGAAAAATTATTTTGAGAATTTTAGGGTTGTCTCTACCTAAGGTTCAGGTGACTTCTTCATGATAGATTATAGGTGTCACCAAGATTGTTTTGCTCGGGCTTGAAAGTATACCACTTACCTCCCGCTTCATCGGTACGCGAGGATGCGTATTCAACAAAGGCTTGTTCAGGATCTTCCATGCAATACTGAGTGTCGTGGGGACCACTGCATATCTCACATGAGGTAGTGATTTTGTTCACATAAGTAGGTTGTGCTGGAACAAGGCGAGCTTCCATCAAGCGTTGGAATTGATTTTCGAGCTCGATTAGACGGCGGTTGATATGTGTGAAATACACATATCCGTTCATACCAAAAATGACCTTAAATGACCCGAAACAGACTAAAAATGGCAAAAATATACTTGTTTTTGTGTTTTGTGTGTGTAGGTACGGATAAGACAAAAATCACAAGAAAACCTTCAAAAACGGGCAAACACGGATACAAGAACGGAAGAGTGTGCAAGAGCCGAAAGCCAAAGTCAAAAAGTCAACCCTTTAGTCAAGTCAAAAAAAAAAAAAAAAATAATCACTAGCAAGAAAAGACCACAAAGTTAAAAATCTAGTCCCTCAAGTTTCCCAATGTTCACAATTGGTCCTATGATAAAATAGGCTTTAAACCCTTTTTTCCCTTACCCGGATCAAACCCTTATGCCCATATCCTTTACCACATTAGTTATAGGGAATTTTTCCTGCCAAAAATGAAAGTCATTTTTATACCTAAACTTTCATAAACTAAAGACAAGGACTAGTCTTGCCACATTCCCAAACTCACACCCGTTTTTTACCCCTTTCAGTTATAAAAAGAAAAATGGCGCCAAGAACATGGTTACTGTTCACTTTCTTCCCCAACTTTACCACGCAGTCAAACAAGGGGCTTTTCTTAATTGAAGGGTGATTTAGACAATTCAAGGGATTTCCAACAAGATGGCAAGGTCAAGTTAGTCAAATCAAGCTAGGAAATGCCACATGGAAGAAAGGAAAGCACAAGGATTGATGAAATTTACACTGAGTATACTCTCAAAAGAAGCACAATCAAGTAACCACACGGATGCCACGCTGGCAATCCGTGTGAGTTATCATTTAATCCAACGGCCATCATTTACTCTCCAATCATTGTGAGATTGTACGTCCATGATTAAAAGGAGCTTGGGCAGCAAGGCAAGGCCTAGAAGGTTCATTGAGAGGCTATAAAAGGCCCTCACTCACACACACATGATCATCTTCTTTTTCCCGTTTTAGAGTAGTAGTAGAATTGAGCTTAGTTTTTGTTAAATGTAATTTTCCTTTTAAAAGTAATTGTAATTTCTTTTATTCAAGCTTTGTAATCTGTTTTGAAAGTTAATGAAATCATCAATTTAGTTTTAATCATATGTTTTTTTTACTTATAAGCTCTCATAAGCTCAAATATTTGCTACTGTTTCACAAGCCATTCTAATAAGCTAATACAAGCTCTCACAAGTCTATAAGCTTGTGATTGAGCTATTTGTTCACTTAATCTACTTAAACTATAAAATCAGACTAATTACCTTGGATTATTGGACTTTTAAGCTAATGGAAGGGAAGCTAGCCATGGATGAGCTTCCAAGGACTTTACTAGCTTATCCATAAGGATAAGCTAGAGCTGTTGATGCTCATTTGAGCTTAATATTGCCTTTGTTAAGCTAAGGGTAAGTTTTCATTTAAATTCTTTTGTCTTTTAATTTCTAGTCTAATGATTGCTTAGTTGCTTATTAATTATGCTTATTTGCTTAACTAGTGTTTATTAGTGCTTATTATTGCTTTTGTGTGCTTATTAAATCATGTTTTGATAATCCTGTTTTTAGTCATTGTAGATTAGATCTTAGTTCTCTACATATTATCTCAAAAATCATAAATACAAAAAAAAATAGTTAAGCATAGTGTTAGATCTTTGATTTTAGCTTTAGTGATTGCTGAATTATGTTTATTTAGCTTAAAATAAGCTATTAGATATCTGGTATTAAGGTTTTATCAATTGGAATTGAGTTTCATAAGCTTAATTGGATTTTATGCTTTCTAAAGGAGTGTTTGGATTTAGCTTGTTTGACCTTTTAAAGTCAAAGGTATTTTGTGAATGCACTTTGGTTAGCTTAATTATCTTATTTGATTAGGATATAAGTTGGTTTGTACTGTCAGTTTAAGCTCATAATCATTTTAAGGCTTATGTTTCTTGTTCTAGCACCAGGGGACTTTTCCTTTTGATTTCACTTGTGAAAATTTGAACCAAGCCATCCAAGGCTTGGTTCTTGCTTGATTAGAGTTTAGACTCACTCAAATAGAGTGTCTAAGTGCAGGATTACCTCTTAAGGTATCCTGCATTTGTGCTTGCCCCTTTGCCATTTGCATCAGCAGTGGTAACACTCAGTTACTACTGCTGTCTTTTAAGCTTTAATTTAGCCTAGTATTAATAGTTTTTAATCCTTCAAATTTAGTAGAATCTTAGCTTATATATAGCTTAGTTTAGATTAAGTTCTATTTTTCATTATCTAGCTTAATTGTTAGGGTTAATTTACTCTTTAAAGTCATCAAAATTCCAAAAATACCAAAAACAGTAGTAACTTAGATTAGCTTTTAATTTTATAAGCTTAGCTTATTAGACCTATTTTTATTACTTGAACTCATAGCTCATAAGTGGTTAGTTAATACTCCATAAGCTCAGCTTCTGTCTTGGCTTATTGAGTATTAGAGTTTGTCTTATTTTTGAACTTTTTGAGTTACCTTCTTAGTTTAGCTTTTTAATTTCCTATTTCAGTTAGCTTAATGTGTTTTCAGCTCAAGTAGCTTTTCATTTTTAGCTTGTTGGACATCATAGATTCTTAGGTTGCTTTTAGTTTGTAATTTAAGCTTATATTGAAGTATGTGCAAAGCTTTTAGTAAAAAATAAGCAAAAGTGAGCTCAAAAGCTCACTTTCTGTTGACAGTTGCTTTCAAAAGCTTTTAAGAGCTTATTTTTGGATTAGAGCTTATGTTGCTTTCATTAAAGTTGCTCACATTAGCTTGTTTTACAACTTTTGTTCTTTGAGTTTTGAAAAATAAAAAAAGTGCAAAAAGGGGTGTCTGCCAACCTCGAACCCAAGACCTCTAGTATACAAGCCCAACGTGTTAACCAAGTGTGCTACATTAGCTCATCCGTCTACTTAAACCTTTCATTTTGTTAACATAAACATTTTCTTTTCTTTTTCATAACATAAGCCGTAGCATATAAGCTTAATTATCCAGCTTATTAGATAAGCTGGGTAAGTTTTCTTATTTTTCCTTTGAACTTTGTTGCATTTAGGATTTTCCCTGAATTTTTCATATTTTTCTATTTAGTAGATTAATTTTAATCATTTTTCTAAGGTTTTAATTTTCGAAAAATCATAAAAAATAGAAAAAAGTTTCAGAAAAATACAAAAAAATAGTTTTTAGCATTAGAATAAATACTTTTAGGTTTACATTCAGAAAAATCATTTTCAACACTTTTAGATTTTAATTTTCATTTTTAAGCCTTTATTTTAGGGAGAATAACTTTGATAGGCTTTTGATTCCTTTCTTTTTGAGTTCCTCCCTTTCGACATGACTGATTGCTGCAATGTTTTTGGGGGCCATGGAGTTTCCTGTATTTTCAGGGGTAGATACGTCATTAAGCTTTTCGGAAACAGTTTTCCAAAGAAGATTAATTTTTCCAATCATGTCATCTTGCTGTTGTCCGAGTTGGGTTCTTAGATGAGATAACCTCTTCTCTAGGTGAGAGTCAAAATCAAGTAATGCCTTTTCAAGCTTCATTTGATAACCAGAAGAGTGGACAGAGATCGACCCACTTTGCGGGCTAGTGAAGGTTTGGGTATGTGCCCAGTTAAAGTTTGGTTTCTCCTTCCAGGTGTTGGCGGCATCATTGAAATTCCTTGGTCCTTGGTTCGGGGTGAACCTCTTACCTCCCACTTCGTTCGTACGCAAGGATGCGTAGTCGACAAAAGCTTGCTCGGGAATTTCCATACAATATTGAGTGTTGTGGGGACCACTAAAAATCTCACATGAAGAAGAGACTTTGTTCACTTGAGTAGGTTGCGTTGGAGCAAGGTGAGCTTCCATCAAGCGTTGTATTTGATTTTCGAGCTCGATTAGACGGCGGTCGGATGTACTCGGGACATCTTGAGGCAAAGTGATTGCCTTGACCGGCTTGGCGAAATCTCTTGGGTCGTTCTAACTTTCGTTGTCATAGAGGGCGAGGTCCTCTAATGACACCCAGGATTCTTTAGCATTTAGGTCACGAAGCTTACCACTGGCCGATTGGTCAATGGTTCGTCTTGTGACTAGATTGACATGGTTATAAAAAAATTGGACTTGGAGCCAAAGGTCTATGCCATAATGAGGGAGTTTTTGGAGTAAGTCCTTGAAACGAGTCCATGCTTCAGATAAAGATTCTCCATGATGTTGTTGGAACATCATGATATCATTGCGAAGTTTTGCGGTCCTTCCCGGTGGAAAGAATTGAGCAAGGAAACAAGTAGTAAGATCCTCCCATGTGGTGATGGATCCTGCCGGAAGACGTTCAAGCTAATTGCTATCTTGATCGCGAGGGAAAAATTGAAATAAACGCAGGCGTGTTCTTTCTCTATTTGCACCGTCAAGGTCAAGTGAGTCCACAAGTTTAAGGAAATCCTTAAGGTGTTGATTTGGATCCTCGGATCGAAGTCCGTGAAATGAGCATCCGTTTTGCACCAACCGGATGGTGTCGGGTCAAAGAGGTACTACCTTGTTCCCTATGGGGAGCTTGATGGTATTCCTGTAGCCCTCGTGGCTAGGTTTGGAGTAGTCTCCAAGCGCACGGATAGGCTTCTCGTCTCCCATGATGGTTGGCGAGAATGGGTTACAAAACAAATAACATAAAGAAAAGATACACTACAAGAAAGCTAATATGCGGAAATTAAAGTCTTACTTGCAAGGATTCAAGCGAGTAGAACTAAGCTAAACTATGATCAAAACCTAACTATTCCCTAAGCGGCAACACCAAAAACTTGATACGAGGGTCGTATGCCTTCTTACAAGAAATTTTACAACTCCATAAGCAGAGTACCTAATCGTTGTAGTAGTAGTATAGGCAAGACTCGAGGGTTGTTATCGTTCTCTAGGGGAATAGGTTGGGAAGACTTGATAACGGTCTAACAGAATTCTAAAGGTTGAAAGAAGATTATTTTTGTATTTTATGTTTACAGGAAAGCAGGTAAATAATATAATTGAGAGGTTTGGTTTGGTTTTAGCTATTAAACTAAATATAAACTACGCTACTGGTGATAACAATATAATAAAAGATTGTATTCATTTAATCA
>BQNB010088650.1:5200-27609 GCA_026074375.1 Tanacetum coccineum | reverse complement strand
ATCAAAAGACGAGGCCTTTTTTGAAGTAAGCCACACGAACCAAAACAAGTAAACAAAAAATCTAAGCACACCACTCCATGGCTCTTGATACCAATTGTAGACTAATCTAATAACATACTTGAAGAGAGGGAAAAAGGTTGTTTTAGTAAGAGAAAGGGTTGGATGAACACTTAGAGAGAGAAAGAAAACATAAGATAGAAAATGTATTATGTGTAAAAAATGAACAACCAACCACCTCTTCAAGGCATGGAGAGGTGTTTATATACTTACAATGGATCATGGGCTTGGGCCTTCATGGGTCTATCCATGGGCTTTTAGCTAACTAGCCTAGTAAGTTTCTAAAAATTACTTTAACGAGCTAACTACAGTTATCTATGGAAGTGACCGACACTTTCATATTCCTAACACATATGTAATCTCAGGTGCAAGCTTAGATGAGGATTCATCAGCTTTAGTGATAACAACCTCTTTGGAGGAGATTTTCTCTTTCCTTCTATCTTTCCTACCCAAAGCTTTGACAATATTTCCAGGTACTTGCTCAGAGAGCAGTTGGTCTAGGGTGACTTTAGTGTAGGTCCATTTCTCAATGACCTTTTTTAGATTAACGATCTCATCCTTCAAAGATTCATTCTCTCCTAATGACTTCATTTTGAAGAGAGCAATTAATAGATACAAGGTTTTTAAGGTTAGACAGTCCTGACTTATGTAAGGATATTTCCTGTTTAAGTAGATTAAATTTGCTAATCAAGGTTTTCCTTTGATCCTCCACATAGTGAAGGTCAACATGAGTATAGTCTAAAACATGTTTCCTTTCATCACCATCAGTCATAGACAAAAGTCTGTGTACCTTTTTCATGGTAATGTTAACCCATTAGCCTGATCTTGCATCAGCTTTTCCAACTGAGGGCTCATTCTTTGCAATTGCCATAAATGCCTTGATCTTGGTGCTCTTTTCATCATCTGAGGAGACAGATTTATCATCCTTGTCAAATAACTCAGCTAACAAACCCTTTTAACTCTTTTCTTTATCCTTCTTTCCCTTTTCACTCTTTCCCTTGGTCATATCATCAATCCTCTTGGTTAAGACAACAATTTCAGCTTTGAGTCCCTTGTACTTTCCCTTGTTGAAAGAATTGTTTGAGGATGGATAAGATGGTGTGGAAGTTTTGTGTGAGGGACAATCCTTTTAAAAATGACCAAGTTTCCCACAAGCAAAACATGTTTCTTTGGTTTTGTCCAAGGGTTTCCTAGCTGACCCAACCCTGCCAGACCTCTTATAAAACCTCTTCTGATTTACTAGTAGAACTCTTTCATGATACTCAGCATTTAGATCATCCATGAATTCGTTGTTGGTCCTCTGATCTTCTTCAACATCTGAGTCACTATCATGAAATTGATTGTTAGAAATCAAGGCTTTTGAGCTTGAGGCCTGAATGGTAAACCTTTGCGTCTTTGACTTATAGATTTGAGCAATCAGACCCTCCTTATACTTGTACTTGCCATACAAGGTGGCCAAGCTATCATTTTTGATAGAATTATTTTCCCTCTGAGTTTGATTCATGATCAACCATTTTCTTGGCAGGCTATTAACAAACGTGGCATTTACTTCTGCTTGGGGAATGGTCACACCATTAGTTTCAAAGTCATTTAGCCAGCATGGTAACCTTGTGAAAGTTCCATTTACTTTTTCTCCTTCAAGTGATTTAAAAGCATTAAATATAAGTCTTAAGGCTGAAATCATGGTATCTCTTATGTCAGATGGTCTCTTATAAGCTAAAATGAGATCATTCCACGTTTCTTTTGCAGTTTTGCACTTGATGACAGATTTCATAACATAATTTGGTAAACAAGATATAATGATACTTTTTAATCGTTTATCTTGGTTAGCAAGACGACTCTCAGCATTTGACCATTGATTTTGACGTTTAGGCAAAGGATTTTCAGAAGTAGACAAACTTGACATGGGCATAAATAGTCCATTTTCTAGAGTTTTCAGAAGGTAAGGTTCAAGTCCGTCAAGGAATACTAAGAACCTAACTTTCCAACTCATGAAATCCTCTTTGTCAAAAGCAGGTACATTTGTGACATGAGACCCTCCTCTTGAATCAAGAAGTTGAGGGAGGTTCTCATCAACAACACTTTAAGATACATTTTTTGTGTTCGTAGTGTTGATAGGGTCAGTAGTTGTAGGCATCGTGTCAACCCTATTAACATTAGGGTTACCCGGATTACCCGAACTTGCACCAAAAGGTGGTGAGATATGTGGTATGGTTCCAAACATGATTGGATCTTGATTTGTTTAAAACAATGAACAGTTTCTAAAAGGTTTTATAAATCGACACAGCTCTGATACCAATTGAAAGTCCCAAATAACACGTCTATATGGAATATAACACTTATCTAGTGTAAATAACACAAGTAATAACCTTTTAACCGTGTAATACTTTATTGATTAAGAATCAAAGTATTACAATGTGCTATGGATCACACATGTTGAATGACAATGTATGATTACCCTTTGAACAAGTTAACTTGATAAAGTATCAAGTTTACAAGCGAACTTATATAGCCAGCTGATAGGATCAGAGGTCTACGGTGTAAGTTTGACAAAATAGTAAATGCCTATAATAACAACAACAATAAAAGTGATAGCATTTACTCCTTACAACATTCTCTATTTATACTAATACGAGGTTGCATCCTTAGTGGGGGTAGTTGCAACATGTCAAGATTCTAGTGGAGGACGTACGAGGCATTTAATGCACGTCTAATCTTGGAAACTACCCGCCCATACTTTAGTGAACAGTTCTGCTAACTGTTCACTACTTTTACCAACTTCGTACTTGGTACAGACAACTCAAATCACCTTTTGTCTCGCCTTTAGGAGATATTGAGTTTCCCGCCTAAACATTCAGAGAACACGTTAAGCTCAACTTGTTCTTCTTCAAAGGGTAATAGGAAAGTCAGAGTATTGCCACCTCTGACTCACCTTAGAACCGCAGTGTATTCCTTCTACATACTAGCTGATATCCATCCCAGCTGACGAGTATGTCTTCAAGTAATCTTCGACTTTTTTGACGATGTCTTTAACTCGAATACGTCTGATGTTGCCCTTTGAGGCTTTGCACTCAGAGAGTCCTTTCATTACCTATGAGTCCACCACTCAGAGGTTCTTCCATTACCTCTGAGTTCTCCACTCAGAGGTTCTTCAATACTTAGCCTAATTTCTGTTTAAATCTAAGAGCTGATTACTGGGCTTTGAATCGGCCCAACATTAAGATCGCGATCTCACCTGAGATCGTTTTTGTCTTTGCAAGATCAAGATCGTAAGATCGAATCGAGATCGTAAGATCCTACCAATTTGTCATGTTTTGTAAAACAATAATAAATGAGTCAAACTTTTTTCATTTCTACACAACTTCAAAGATAAATTCATATAATATCCTCTTAAATATGTCAAAGATCAAATTTAAAACACCAAAGTAAAAGTAACACACAATTTTTTTGCTTGATTTCGGCCTATATTTCATAAGCTTCAGTTTTCCCGCTTATTTTGAGACTTCTGGGCTTATATAAGTTTATTACGATATGATCAATTAATATAAACCCATAAGTCGACAATAATCATGTTTAGAAAATGGAACGTCAATGGTTACTTATTAGACATTAGTAAATCTCGTTTTTTTTGCCGAAGCATGTGATATGGACTCAAAAGATAGAAAAAATGAAGAAAAAAATAGAAATGAGTGAACTCGGATCGCGTGACGATCTTACGAGTTTACGTGCGATCCTACGATCTTACATACGATCCCACTCCAGATGCGATTATATGCCGATCTTACACGATCTTAGCTAGTAAACACGTAAGATCGTACGATCTTACGAGTTTACTCGCGATCTTGACAACCATGGTATAACTCTTTTATAATTTCAGGAAATGTTCAACAATAATACACATACATTAAATTATGAAAAAGTTTACACTTTTGAATCTCTTCATGTGACATAGATATAAACTAAAAACCTTTTATGGTTGAAGTAAACCATAAACCTTTTCATGAGTCTTAAACTTTTTTTTAACCATGGTCTTTGTTCTTTTGGCCGACTGATGTACGGGGTTTGAACCCACCGTCACATAGACTCAAACCAAGTAAAACCTTCCCCTTTTAGGAGGTTGACATGACAACTTCAAGGTTGTTTACACATGGCCCAAATTGAACTTGAAACCTCACACATTTTAAACCGATAGTCACAAGCCCTTTTGCCATTAGGCCACCATTAAGTGGTTATGTCTTTGATTTTTTTTGTACCTATCGTTGCGGATGCCATAATTTTTATGTCTTTTGTTTCATTAAATTGATTCCTAAATGAAAAGGAGAAGAAAAATCTTGATAACGACATACTTACTCCATGAAATGTGATCTACTACATATAATTTTCCTTCACTACATACTGAAAAATATTTTATAATTGTAGTTAGAAATATAAAAGTTTGAAACTTTAAAGGGCAAGAGTTTGGAAATGATGAGATAGACAATGATGAGGTTTAGCTTTTTCTCAAATTGAAATTCTTGTTTGTTATGATTGTATCTCTTTTCATTATCATTTAATTGCCATTGAATACGGTGTCGTTTCAAAAGGAGGAAAAAAAAAGGCCAGCAAGCCAAAAAAAAACCCAACCGGCCCAAAACTATTATATAGAAATATTCCAAAAACCAACCCAACAAGGCTAAAATACAATTACAACCCAACGAGGCCCAAAACCAAAAAATAATTACAAAACACACCCTCAAACTATAAAAACTTACGAAAACAACCTTAAACTTTTACCTACTTTGGACTATGTAACAAATATCCGTCAATTCATTCGTAAAAAAAATATACCATTAAAATGACCTTTCGAATTGCGAACAAAACAAGCTTAATATTGAAATACTTATGACATACGTATGATTTTATAAAAATTGTTGATGTTTAATATATTTTAAAAAAAACTTCCAAAACACACCCTAAACTATCTAATAACTTTAAAATTTAACCATATGACAGCGTAAATGCAATAATCAACAATCAACAGAGAAAAAACACAAAGAATACAACAAAACCCCAACATATATAAAATAACTTATAAAATTATCCTCGAAAACCCTTCACCTTTAAAAGAATATTAAAAAAAAACCCTTCAACTTAAAAAAAACACAACAAAACTCTACACATATAAAAAATAACTTTTAACATATAAAACTACAATAAAAGACTATCAAATTTAAATAAACTAAAAAAAATAAGCCCGCCGGAACACGCGTGCATCCTTTCTACCAAACAACCTTTAGCCGTTTAGTAGGCTCATTTTAGTCCACTTTGGCCCAACAGCTGATTTTGAGTTACCTTTTCTTCTAGCCCATTTCCATAACGACATAACACTTGCAAATAGCAAAATATTCATTGCACACATATTGTCAAACTTTCAAATACTAAGGTCAACTTCACCCCTAAAAAATAATAGGAAAATCCAATAAACCTCCTAAAAAGCAAAATTGAAAAAAATCTCACTTCCCGATACATAACAGCAATAAATTAGTCTCCGCGGCAACGCGCGGACGAAATTACAACTCGTTTCTACTATGTAGCATGTACCATCCATTAATTTCTTGCCAGTAATACCCCTCTTCAGAAAATTCACATAACCTTTTGCAAATGTTATGAAAATTTGTATTTGATAACATATATTGTGATTTCTGAGTGATTTTGAACTAGTAACTATATAATTATATCACATAGTTTGCAAATCCAATATTTATCGTTTATTTTAAGCTCAAAAGTAGTTCATTCTTGAAAAACTTGTTCTTTAATCTTTCTGTGTAAATAATGTAGTTATTAAACTTCAGCAAGTTACATGTAGAAATGAAACCAAAGAACTCAATGTGTTAGGCCATGAACATGATAAAACATAATTGATCACAAGGAACTAGACAACTTAAAACCATGATATATTTAGCTTATGGAATACATGAAGATACGCAAGCTCCTTGGCAGTGTAGCTCCAAAAAAAGAAGTTAAAAGTAAGGACTCCTTGATTGCGGCAAACAAAAATACTCCCTCCGTCCCACTTGGTAACAGTTTCTTTCTCAAACAGAATTTCTTGTTTCTTTTTTGCTTATTAGAAAGAGGAATCCTTATTGTGAAAGGGTGTAAAAACTTAACCCATTCCTATCTAGGACACCTTAAGGTCAAATATACCCTTTAATATTTCTCTTCTATTTTCACTCATCATCAAAAGCCACCCGTTCAATCCTCCTCACCACCAGTCCTTCCAATCCTCCAGCACCACAGTCACCCTCAATCATTTCGCTTCTTTTTCATTTATTGGACTAAAAGCTTCAACAATTGTTAATGGTGGAAACATGAGGTGAAGAAGATGATACATATTGTTATGATTTTTTTTAAATATCCTAAAAGTTTTAAGTTATCAAATGAGAAACTAGATTGGATCTGTGATTCAATTCATTGACTGATTAATATATATTTTCATGTGTTTACTACCCATATAGTTAAATTCAGTTTGGGGTTTACATGGGTTATGTGTTTGGTTTAAAAATTATCCGAAATTATTTTTCTTTTTGTTAAAAGATAAAGAGATGAAAGAAGAACAATTTTGGAGATATGATTTTGATAAAATTGATTGATGATGATGGTGAATGGTGATATACAGTGGCACATCAAGACAGCAAAAGAGGGTAGAATAGTACACGCTATTAATCAAGTAAAAAGAAACAACTTTGGTGAGACTATCTTTAAAAAGGATACATTATGTAAAAAGACACACTATGTAAACAGGAAAAAAAAAAGAAACATGACCTAAGTGTCCATAACCTAGAAGTACAAAGTTTTAGTTGTAGTAAATTGTTATCATTATTAGTTAACCAAATGACAATTATACCCCACTTGATATAAAAAGTCAAAAAGAAGAAAGAACAATTTGATGTCAATTACATGTGAGGCCATATATTAAAAAGGCAAAACTGAAAATTTAATTATCAAGATTCATTTATTTATTGTGGTGGACACTTAATATATCAAAGATACCATTGTGGACACTTAATATGGGACGGAAGAAGTATTGTTTTAAAAGTTTTGCTAACAATACCTCTTAGTTTGTGGCAGTAAATACAATCAAATATTCTGACTTGACTACTAAAAATTAGTAACTAATTCTCATATTTTCTCAAACACAATCATCATTCATCACCAAGGTTATAAATAGCGTAGGGCGTAGCGTAGAGGCATGGTCAAGCCTCACGCCTTTGCGAGTCATGGCGTTTTTAAGGCGTGACTTAAAGCGGCACAAAATATAAAAATATTTATAAATTTATATATTTATGTCATATTACAAATATATTGAGTTTACAAAAAGTGTCGTACATAAGGAATTAAGTCAATAAACTATCTTTGCATGTAATCTTTTTCATTTCTATATAAAAATACGATCTTTATCGAAATTGAATTCAAAAAACCTCCACGCATCACGTTTTATCGCATCTTATTACGTTTTTCACTCCTCGTCTCACGTCAAGCCTTAAGCCCAAGCCTGGGTCTATTGCGTGACGTGGAGGTCATGCCTCGCACCTATGCGAGGCCTTTGTGCGCCTTTTAGAACCATGTTCATCACTATTTTCATTGGTTAATCAAGGGAAAAATGTGAGACTTGATATTTATGTGTTAATTAGTGGAGTATGCCTTTATTATGTGAACAGTTGTTAATTACAACTTTTAAAGCTCTTGTTAGCATCTGCCTTGTTTTAAATCATAATCCTTTCCTCTCCTTCACCATAATGTTACGTTCATCTCTATCTCGTTTAGACCTTACAATCTCACGCAATCTCCAAGCTTCATGTTCTTCGGCTGCATGCAACTCATCATCCGTTTCTTTATCAGCAATTTCAACATCTGCTTCCAAATTATTTCCTCAACAATGATCTCTTTTGGTGTCTCCACTTTCCGTTCCTCACAATTCGTCTTCATTACCTCCTCAGTAGTCCGTTCTTCAGCTTCATTATTTTCTCCTCCATCAATAGTATCTCTTTCACTTTTCGTTGCAAAAACCGTGTCGTCAAGAACACCATCATACTTTGCCAATTGAGGTGCTATAACACTATATCTAACACAAGGTGATACATCGACATCATAACAGAAAACCCTTTAATATGGATATTAAGATATTTAGAAAACAGATGAAATAAAACTAAAGGAATAAAAAGGTAAGCAATTGATCGAGTTTAGTAGACAGAATGATTGAAAACCTACGTTTAGCATATCTATATTTATAAGAGCACTAACCCACCTCTTAAACTTGCCAAAATACAAAAACTTGCCAAATAGACACAATTATACTTCGAAAATGTAGGCATTCCTTGTTAGACTAGATGAAAAGGGAATTAGAAGAAGTAAACACTTGGAAAAGATATCTGTAACACCTATTTATACTAGTTCATAAGTGCTTTTGAAACCGAGATGTTTCCACGAACAAGTTATACTTCACTTATAAATATTTGTATAGAATTCTTCTACAGACTTCTTCAGGATTTTTTCTATGATTATTCTACAACACTATTGTAAATACAGTAACATTTTAGATATAATTTTTTTCACGGTGAAGAATTCATTTTTTATTGTTTTTAAGCCAAGTTTACCGCCCAACATCCTCTGTAAGACTTAATTTAGGTGACTTTAAGCATCATTCTTAGTGCTCAACCCAGGAACATATGGAAAAGCTCATAGTCAGACAAACATGTGTGTACAAGGGAAAAAGAATTGTTCATTAACCAAATTGTTTTCAATGCTAACATTCAATTTTTTACTGGTAACCCTCTTTAAAAGTCCATCCGTTTTCTTTGGTCCATCAAAACTTCCACTTTTCAAGAATTTCTACGACTTTAGGCATATGATCCTCACCGTACATGTATATACATACATATTTTGAGCATAATTCCAACACCAGTATCTCTACAATAGAGTTTTATCCATTAACATTATGTCGACCATTGTGAAGTCAAATGCTAAAACTGTTGGAATATGTTAGTCGGTTACACAAGTTATACGTTAGAAATATGTGAGCTTATTGGGGGCTGATGTGTGCTTAAATACACATCATTTGTACCCTGAAAATTACTATATATCGGACTAATAACACTAAAATATGGATAATTATATTGCAAATATGTTTGTATTTTGTTATTATGTCTTACAGGTACGAAGGATTGAAAATGAAGCAAAAACGGTAATTTTTGGGTGTCTTTAGATGACGTTTTCACGTTTATCGAGATTCAAACGAATCTAGAAATATTCCCCGAGCACACCATTGGAAAGAGCACGAAATTACGAGTCTATCGGTACCTTACTTGACCCCCGAACCTTTCTTATTTGAACCTTATGTCGCCTTAAATGAACCTTTTACTATTAATAAACCAGGCCAGACCTATTATACCTTAAATACCTTTTAAGTCCATAGTATAATGACACTATGCCCGAGCTCAGTTGGTTCAGGGGTATGGCTTAAGTTCATGACCGAAAGGTCATGGGTTCGAGTCCCTCTTGTCCCAAAGTTGGGGTATTAGTTGATATGCCACGTGGCACCGCTCAGGTGGTGATACGTGGCAAGTGTTGACCCGACCAGGCTGTTGACCGTGCCGGAACATTGTTCCGGTAGTGGTCCGGCGATGGTCCGACAGTGGTTCACGGTGGTCCGCTACCATTGACCGCCACCGTTGATCGTCGTTTGCCACCTTTGACCAGTGGTCCGGAGGTGGCTCCGGTGACGGTGCCAGAATAGTATCATGCCACGTTTTGCCACTCAGGTGGTGATACGTAGCCCTCTAATGATTAAATACAGGTTCAGGTGGCGGCTTGTCAGAGGTTCAATACGAGGTACTGCAGCCGCAGGTGGTACAAGGTAGCTAGCTAATGATTGGAGGCGGCTCGAGGGAATGATTGGTAATAATTGAAGGATCTAGAGGCCACGTGGTGTGATATGACTGGAGGATCTAGAATGTGGCAGGTGTCACAGTCTGGCATACGAGGAAGCGTATTAATAACGCGTTTGGGAATCAAAAGACAAAAATACCCCCTACAATTGTACTACAATGCATTTTGGCCACTGGAAAAGACGAAAATGCCCCCACATGGGCTTTGGGCTATTTAAATGAGACGCAACAGACGATTTTGATGTAGTAGGATGTAGGTGTAGTTTTAGTGTAAATTTTAGGTATAGTTTTAGTTTACTCAAAAATTTTAGTTGTAGCTTATTTAGTTTTAGCTTATTTAAAATTTTGTAAAAGCTTTTTATAAAGCTTATTATCTTATTGTAATTAGATCTCTTAGCTTATTAATGGAATAAAGGTTGGTGTTAAGTGTTTATTTGTCTTGGCTTATTCTTATCTTTCTTTTCTTTTTTCTCTAGCTTATTTTCGAATAAGCTAGCTTATTGGCTTATTTTTGTTTCTAGCTTTCTTCTAGCTTATTTCTTACTTCGAATAAGCCTTCCTTTGGCTTATTTGATTTGGATCTAAGCTCATATTATCAAATAAGCTTTGGCTTATTTCACTTTCTTTTCTATTTTCCTAGTTTCTTATTCCTTTTTAGCTTATTTCATCATTTTTTAGCTCGATTCGAATTTGAAAAAGGGTGTCATGAGTCTTCTACTCGGCTTATTCATTAAGTCTTGAGCACCCGTATTTTTAAGAGCTTATTAGTTAGATTTTTAGTTTTTATAGCTTATTTAGTAATAAAGTTTCAATCTTTGCTTATTTTCTTGTAGCTTATTAAGCTAGGGCTTATTCGAATACATAAAGGGCACTACGAGCTTATTCTAAGTCTCGGCTTATTTATAAGTTTTTAATCTTATACCTTTATTCGAATTAAGTTTTGATAGCTTATAAGCTATTTAGTTTTTGTTTTCAAAATTTAATTTTACATATAGTTTTCAATAGTAGCTTATTAGATTTATTTTTATAAAATATAGTTTTCAAAATAGCTTATTTTTCTAAAAGGGTTTTCATCTTATTAGTTTATTTTGTTCTAACTTTTTATGTCTTATTTCTTATTCCATTCTTCTACATCTAAGGCCGGAGCTTAAGGGTTTAATGAGCTAGATCGAATTTGATTATTTGCTTTAGCTTATTAAATCGGGTGTTTAATATTCGATTCGGTTCATCATTTGGTTCAATCTTTTTTCTCTTTTCAATACTAGTAGTTTAGAATTAGTTTGCTTAAAATGATTATGTTTTGCTTATTTGTTGCTTAATATGCTTAGAGAGTAGATTATATATATGCTTGTTAAGTGTTAAAATGTTTAGTGAGTTAAGTGTGATTATACAAGTGAAAAATATTGATTAATAATCTTCGGGTTATTTAGATTTCTTATTTGACTATTTCGAAGGGCAAAATCCGGAGAAATAATCAAACATCAAATCTAGAAATTAATACCTTTATAAGATATTGCTTTCAATAACAACCAACGTTGTGAGAAAATAATATTTTTACGGGTATTAATTCATCAATATTAATTCGAGTAATTTGTGCCAAAATAATTAATTCTTTTCAAAAACAAGCAACGTTGTGAGAAAAAAGTTTTTTTTTAAACGGGCACTAATTCCTTATTAATTATTTCAAATGCATTGCATAGCTCCTTCTTTGTTGAACCAAAGATGATATCATCCACATAAACTTGGACCAGCAAAATATCACCTTTGTACCTTTTGATGAATAAGGTTTTGTCAATTTTCCCTCTTTGAAACTCATTGTCCAACAGATATGTTGACAAGGTTTCATACCAAGCTCTAGGAGCTTGATGTAGTCCATATAGTGCTTTTTCAACCTTATATACTCTATCAGGAAAGTCTGGATCTTCAAATCCTGGTGGTTGACATACATACACCTCTTCTTCAATCTTCCCATAGAGAAAAGCACTTTTTACATCCATTTGATACACCATAAAATCTTTAAATGAAGCATAAGCTAAAAATAGCCTAATTGCTTCAATTCTTACAACAGGATTCAAAGACTTCATCATAGTCAATCCCTTCTTCTTTGTGTTGTACATTGAGCAACAATCTTGCTTTATTTCTTATCATAATTCCTCTTTCATCTTTTTATTCTTCGTAAACCTATTTAGTGTCCTATAACCTTTTTCTATTTGGTAAATCCACCAAAGTCCAAACTTCTTGTAACTAAAATTGTAGAAGCTCTTCTTGCATGCCTCCAATGCATTGAATTACCTTTTTGGGTTCTTCCTGTGATAAAAAGCAAGCAAACAAGCAGTTTTGAAGGTCTTTATGGTTTGTTCTTTGTTGAATAGTACTAACAAACCCATGCTCCTCTAAATTCTTTGACATGTTTCTTGTTTGTGTAGCTGATTGCAAATCTCTAATCACTTGATTGAGAGGATGATCTTTATGAATTCTTATAGTTAGAATATGACTGACTTGGATTGTTGTATCCAAATTGTTCATGTCAGCCTCTGCACCAACATCTTCATTATCTCTTGAAAGGTCAAATATGCTTATATCTTCTAAAGTAGGCATATTTGGATCATCTGGAAGTTCAATGCTTGTTTTTCCACCAATAGCATTAACTTCATTTGTGCTAGCAGCATTAACATTGTTAGTGCTGTTAACATTATCATCCTTCTCTTGATCAATACTTTCACTATCTTTTCTTGGATCTTCATCAACCTTCTTCTCATCATCACTTGAAGGTTTAGATCCATCATCTTGGAAACTCTTTGGATCTTGGGAGAATGGTGGATCAGCAGGTCACAATGATAGCAAAATGTAATTTTTGACAGGTTTTGTCTCCTTTTTAGCTTGAACTGCATTATCACTTGCTTTTGTACCTACAAAACCATTAGACTGTGTACCTACAACAATTGGCTTATAATTCATTGTTCTTGTTAGTGCATCAATATCAAATAGCCAATCTGGTCCACTACCTACAACATTAGGTGTACTCTCACTGAACCTAATATGCAAGTTTTCTTCCACTATCCTTGTTCTACTATTGAATACTCTAAAGGCTTTACTATTCAAAGAGTATCCAACAAAGAAACCTTCATCAGCCTTACCATCAAATTTGCCTAAGTGATCTATGGTATTAAGAATGGTAACAGGACACCCAAATGGTCTCATAAAACTTAAAGTTGGTGTTCTACCATGAAAAATTTCATATGGGTCTTGTTATGAGGCTTAACTTCTCACACACTCTTTTTGCACATAAGCAATGTTAGTTTTAGTATTAAAAGATTTCTGTCTAAAATGTAGTGGCAACTTTTAGGAATCGATAGCATAGTCCTAGCAGCCTCAATTAGTGTCCTATTTCTCCTCTCAGCAACTCCATTTTGTTGAGGAGTTCTAGCTACACTATATTGTCTCAAAATACCTTTCTTTTCACAAAACTGATTCATTTCTTTGTTTTTGAACTCAGTCCCATTATCACATCTAATCACCTTAACCTTGTGATCTACTAGATTTTATTCCAGTTATAAAGGACTTAAGAATGCCACTAGCCTCATCCTTCAGTAGCAAGAAGAAAAACCCATGTAAAACCTATATTAATCATATGTGAAAACTAGCATACATTTTTATCATAAGGTGTTTTTACAAATGTTGGACCATAACAACTAGTCCATATGCATCAAATGTAAAGGAGTACTTATTTGAGTTCTTTGTTTTTGGACTTACAAGAGGATCTGTGCTGCTTTCCCTTTTGACAAGCAATCACAAGTCTTGATCATTTCAAAAAGTTTGGAAGGTTAAACCTCTTTACAAGATTCCCTTAATAATTTCTTCATGTTTTAAATTTAGGCGTCCTATCATTTCTATGCTAAAGTTTAGATTCATTAGATGTGGCTTTTGCAAAAAGGCAAGTTAAACCTCTTTTAGGAACTATGTTCTTTAAATCAACACTATACATATTGTTCTTTCAAGGAACTCTAAGTAAACCTTGGCTTTCATCAATTAACTTAAAGTTTGGAGATAAAACAATACATTCAGTGTCATTAAAAAGAACACAATTCTTTTTATCACACATTTGTGAGATACTAAAGAGATTAAACTTTAACTCTCACAAAATACACATTTTCAAAATCTAAATTACTAGTTTTAGTGGTACCTTTTCCTGTGATTTTCCCTCCTTTAGGGTTCCCTCCAAAAGCAACATATCCTTCATCTATTTCTTCATAGTCTATAACATAGGACATGTGCCTTGAGCATCCACTATCAGTTACTCCTTTATCTTATAAATCCATTTGTGGATTGCCCTGCACATTGGATAAGAAAATTAGTTTCTTTTGGGGACCCAAGCCATCACTGACTTGGATCTGCCTTATGCATCAACATAATCAAACTTCTTTAGGGTTATTGATGCACTGTTGTGTTTAGAAACATGGTCTAAAACTTTAGTCTTTGGTTTATAAACCCAACAAGCTGAGGCCTTCTCTTAACACAGTAACATTATTTCTCCTTAACTAACATTAACTAATGGGCTTTTGGCCATGCAGCCCATCAACCATTGAACTACAGCTTCTTGGTTTAGTAGCATTAACATTTTTATCCTTAACAGTATTAACACTCTGATTAAAATTACTGTTTTTAAATGATGTATTCTTATGAATGGGCCTCTTAACCGTTTAAATGTTGCTGTTTTAGGAATAAATGTGACTTTGCGTTAGCAACATTCACTGTTGTTTTTGAGTGAGCAGTATTAACTTGTATCAGCAGTATTAACTGATACTGAGTTTTCGAAATATTTTGTGTTTGCAGTTTTATTAGTGTACTTTAAACCAGACTTCATTAGTATTGTTCTGTAACCATGTCTTTTAAGTGAAGGGAGTGAGTCTTTTTGGGTTAAAATTCATGATGATTCAGCATTTTAGCATTGTTCCAATCAGGTTTTACAACCTTTGATAATTACAATCAACCTGCAAGTGATCAAAACTTCCACACACATAACAAGCTTTGTTAAACATCTCAAAATTACTTCCTAGTCTCTAAGACATCATATTATTCTAGTTTCTTTGATTGCCTCTTGGAATGTGAGTGTTTTGCCTGTTGTGCTCAAATTGTTTAGCAGTTTTCCTATCAGTTTTGTTTGTTTGTTTAGCTTTGACAAAGTCTATCTTAAACAAATCTAGGCTTATGCTTTTTTCATTTCAATTCTTAGTTTGAGACACATTTTCTTCCTCACTATTTGTTCCCAATCCTTATATTAAATGGAGCACCATTATTCTTCCTAATGTTTAGGCTTTGGCTTTCACTGCCTTGAGCTTCATTGTTCTTTAAACTACAGGCTCATTTGTTAAACTCTTCTAAGCAGTAAATAAACAAATCAGGTTTTAGAGGCAATGAATATTTCCTGTTGGGGAGGTTCGGTAATGATTATAGCAAAAATATTTCTTGCAATTTTCTACAATATGACTCTCTATAATCTTGTTTAAGCTTTTAGATGCATTTTTAAATTTGTCTACATTAAACTGAATGACATATTTTTCCTTTTGAACTATTTCTAGCTTCTTCCTAAGCTCCCTAATAGTTATCTCTCCTACTTGAATATCTTATTTTAAGCCGTTAATATTTTCTACATAAACAGACTCATTCTTTTTATAAAATTCAAGTCTTTCTTCTACAGACTGTAAACCTGTCTTATAAGCTACAACCATTAACTCAGATTTCTCAAATCTTTTCAACAGTTGTTCATATTTAGATTTAAACACTTCAATAGTTTCAAGACAAGATTTTAAGCAAGTAAAATCATTAGATACCTCAGAATCAGAACTTAAAGATGAGTAGGCCATGAGTGCATAAATTGTTGGTCCTTCCTCTACATGATCACTCCACTTATAACCACCAAGACCATTACATGAGATCAAAGCATTTGAATTAGTTGTCTCTACTAGCAAACTTCTTCTTGATCTTTCCCTGTTCCTGTTGTCTTGGTTTCTTGGAACTCTACACTCTCTGGTAAAATGTCCCTTCTTATGGCAGTTGTAGCACTCCAACTTGGGTTTATCAAAACCAATAGACTCATTGCCATTCATAATAATCCTCCTTCCTGTATTCTTCAGGAACCTTCTAGCTCTCATAGTCAACATAGCCATCTGTCATCTCAAATCTATCTCTTCTAAGTCATCTGGATAGAGTTGTTGTAGATCCTCATTTGCAAGTTAAGGATTGTTTGATTGACTGGAAAAGAATGCACAGATCATAACATCACTCAATTTATCAACATTTGTGGAGTTAGCAGTACTAACTTGAGTGCCAATAGAAGAAACTCTATGAGTAGTGTTAACTGCTTCATTAGTGCTGCCAGAGTTGTTAGAGGACACTGTAAAGCCAATGTTTTTGTTGTGCTTGTGTTCTTAAAGCTTGATGTCCCTTTGACTTCTGGTTCATACACTTTGAGATTATTGTAGAGATCATCCATGCTCATTGTCTCTAATTCGGGATTGTTCCTCCACACAACAGCATGTGTGTTCCATTCTGGTGACAAACTTCTCAACAGCTTATGGTTCACATCTTCTTGTGAAAGTGTTTCACCCAAAATCTCCAGCTGACTCACAAGCTTCTGAAGCCTATCAAAAGTTTGATTAAGGGTTTTTGAGCTAGGAGCAGTAAAGTTTTCATACTGCTGTTTCAAGAGATTTCTTTGAGTTTTCTTTGTAGCAGTATTCCCACCAAACATCTTTTCAATAGCTTCTAGCAGCAACTTAGCATCCTTGATGGAGTGGAACTTTAAATGTTGTTTCATTAGGTTATTCCCATCATCAAGGTGATTTCTGGCTTCACTTTCTAACCTTTCTAAGCCTTTTTTTGAAGTTGTTAGGAGGTATATTACTTTCTCCAACACTCTACCACAACTGTTGTTTTTGGTGTAGTGTTTCCATTCTCTATGACCTCTCATAGAGCATAGTCAATCATCTGGATGTACTATTCTATTCTCATCCTCCGTAACTCAAACTCACTAGGTTTGAGCATTGGAAACTTGGATGCAACCACTATATGTGCAGATTCTGAATCCATATCTTCTAACAAAGAGATCTTGTGTATTCAAACAGGTTCTTCTTAATCAAAGCATCTCAACAAGCTCTGATACCACTTGTTGTCCCAGGATGTAGGATACCTCTTGTTGGATCACACTTCAATAGATCGAATTCCTTAAGCTTGTTTAAGGTTTAGTTAAATTAGATAAATCTAACACAACTATAGTAGAAACTTTATGTGAATGTATTAAAGATTATGCAGAATCTAATATTTAATATTAGAAGAATTCTTAATGAAACGGTAGCACAAGAACACAATTTAACCAACAATAAAAGCTCCAATATTATTATTACAAATAATACGAATACTCTCCTAGTATTAGGGTTACAAAACCTTGAAGCTATAATAATATCAAAACAAAAGATTTCTCTAGATTTAGATTGATTGCAAACTCTATGCCCTAGGACCTCCTTTTATACACCAAAGAGTCATAGTCGATCTACAATATATTTCTAAACTTAGAATATTCTCTATGATCTATTCTATAAATAACAAATATTATCCATAAGTATTCTTGTATCAACCAAAACAATCTTTATCCTTTCTTCTGTCTTTATCCTTTCTCTGACAGTAGAAACTCTTTCAGCAGTCTTAATCTTTGAGCAGTTGTAACTTTTGTACTAGCAGCATTAACTTCCACCAACAGTTAGTAACTTATAACTGTGTAGTGCATTATTAAACTGTGTACAAGCCAGTGTAACTACTTAGAATAGATATTTTCTTGATTCTTCACCAGCTTGTACTAACTTTACTTCACGCCTCGACAGTATTAACTCGCGCGCTCTCACTTCGCCAGTACTACTTCTTATACTAGCTAGTACTAAAAATACTAGCAGTTGTAACTATGAATCTTGCAGGAGAGTATCTAAACTTTTTTTTATTCTAGCGTGACTAACTACTTACATTTTTTTATTAAAGTTATATGAACGCACTAACTTTTTGCTTAGCTGCCAGTAGTAAAGTAGTTTAGCAGTAACACAAACCTTTAGCTGTTGAAACTTCAAGGAGGTTTTAATTAATAAAAAGGCTGGTGGGTAGGTGGTACAGTTCCCAGACATGGGATTAGTTTCTTGATTTGTTTATACAAGGAATAGTTACTAAAAGGTTACCAAATCAACACTGCTCTGATAACACAATGAAAGTCCCAAATTTAAACACGTCTATAAGGAAAATAACACTATCTAATGTACATAACACAAGTAATAACTTTTATAATCGTGTATGCTTTATTGATAGAATCAAAAGGTATTACCAATGTGCATGGATCGCACAGTTGAATGACAATGTGTTGCTTACCCTTGAACAAGTAAAACTAGATAGAGTATGAGTTTTCAATGCGAACTTATATAGCCAGGTGATAGGATCAGAGGTCTACTGTGTAAGTTTGACAAAGGAGTAAATGCCTATAATAACAACAACAATTAAAGAGATAGCATTTACTCCTTACAACATTCTCTATTTATACTAATACTAGGTTGCGTCCTTTAGTGGGGGTAGTGCCAAACTTGTCAAGAATCTAGTGGGAACGTGGTACAGGTATTTTATGAGTCGCATTCTTGGAAAAAACTACCCGCCCATACTTTAGTGAACAGTTCTGCCAAGTGTTCACTACTTTTTCCAACTTCGTACTTGGTACAGGCTTTAACTTAGTGAACAATTCTGCCAACTGTTCACTACTCTTTTCCACTTCGTACTTGTACAAACTTTAACTTAAACCAATGTTTATCCCGCCATAAATACTTGTTAAGTTTCCCGCCTTCATCAGAGAACAATCTTTAAGCTCAGCTTGTTCTTCTTCAGAAGGTAACGGGATAGTCAGAGTATTGCCACCTCTGACTCTCCTTAGAACTTTAGCGTATTCCTTCTACATACTAGCTCATATCCATCCCAGCTGATGAGTATGTCTTCAAGTAATTTTCGACTTCCTTGATGATGTCTTTGACTTGAATACGTCTAGCGTTGCTCTATTAGGCTTTACACTCAGAGAGTCCTTTCATAACCTCTGAGTTCCTTTACTCAGAGGTTCTTCCATAACCTCTGAGTCCCATTACTCAGAGGTTCTTCAATACCCGTTGATCCCACTCAGCTGGTTCCTTAGTACTTAGCCTAATTTTTGTTTAAATCTAGGCGCTGATTACTGGGCACTGAATCGGTCCAACACAATGGGAAAACACCATTCAGCCTAACCTACGGAAGTGAAGCAGTCATTTTGGTAGAGATAGGCATGCCCACCTACAGAAACATGATGATCAGGGAAGGTCTCAATAAGGAGGAGATTCGCCTCAACCTAGACCTATTGATAGAGAGAAGAGAGTTAGCTTCCATCCGGGAAGCAACGTACAAGACAAAGATGGAGTAGTATTACAACAAGAAGGTCCATTTGACCAGTTTTAAACCTGGGGAGTTTGTGTATCAAAAAAAATGAAGCAAATAGGATGGAAGATCAGGGGAAACTAGGACCAAAATGGGAGGGACCGTACAGAGTCACGGAAGCATATCAGAATGGCTCTTACAAACTACAGACAATGGAAGACAAAGAAGTGCCACACACTTAGCATGCTATTAATCTTGAAAATGTTATTTGAAAGAATTATTATGTAAGGAATTCTGATGTACTCTTTTAAATGATTATTAATATGAAGCCCCTACTCCTCGTTTGTAGGAAGGGGCAATTTTCCAAAGAAGTTGATACAAGAAAACATAGGCTCTTATCGGATGGCTCGCTACCATCAGAAGGACCATATGGTAAAATATTTAAAGGCCTAGCCAAAAGAGTACAGCCGGAGTGCATGGCACCGAAAGGTAAAATACTGAAATATCTAAAGGCCTAGCCAAAAGACTACAGCCGGAGTGCATGGCACCAAAAGGCAAAATACTAAAATCTCTAAAGGCCTAGCCAAAGGAGTACAGCCAGAGTGCATGGCACAGAAAGGCAAAATAATAAGAAATTTTAGAGCCCTAGGCCAAAAAAAGTACAGCCAGAGTGCATGGCACTGAAAGGCAAAATACTAAAATCTCTAAAGGCCTAGCCAAAAGAGTACAACCGGAGTGCATGGCACCAAAGGGCAGAAATTAAAACCTCTAAAGGCCTAGCCAAAAGAGTACAACCGACGTGCATCACACCGAAGGGCAACTATTAAAACCTCTAGATATAAAAGATGCGCCGAAGCGCACCGTTATTAAATTCAAATGAAAGAAACAAAACGAACATTTTTAATTATTACAATCAGTGGCACAAATCCCTCCATCGAAAACAGATCCAAAACGCGATGTGAGTCGAGATAAAATATCATTTACTAATTATAGGGAATGTCTGGTTTATTTCATCCAAATGTAAGAAACAAAAACCAAATGCAAGCTAGAAGGTATGTGGAGGTAAGTCTTCTTCTTCGGAGGAGCACCAGATTCGCCGAGAGCCTTGGAGATGGTGGGAGTTGATGTGCCTGTGGAGGGAATGAGGTCAGGATGGACTTTTAACAGGTCAGCCACCGAATGGCGATAGCCTCTGGAAATCTTTTCAACGTAGGGATACTTCTTCTCGAACAACTTGTCATACATCGGGTACAACTTCCTGTCAGAATAAGGATCAAAGTTTTTAACTTCATGAAGAATTGGCCATAATCTCTTTGTCCGTTCACCCCTCGCTTAATCCTTTACCCCATCCGACTTGAATAGCCATATTAAAGGGGCGAAAGACTCTCTTTGTACTCATGACTGTTCAGATTTCGGCTAACCACTGTAGGGAGCAGCTTTTGAATACAATCAAAATTTTCAATTTTAGCATGACCCAGCTGAGCAGTGAGTTTCTCATGATCTTTAGCCCCTTCGGCCAACATCCTCTCAGCATATGTGAACGGCAGAAGAGTCTTCTTTTAGCCCAACTCGCCTCCAACGATTGGATTCGACGGAATCTTTATCTATTTTGTTGAACCATTTGAAGCCATGAGCTTATGTAACAAACAAGTATTTTGTTAATCTAATGTATTTTTTTCAAACGACACGTTTAGTAGTCGTTCTCTGATCTTGTGCTATTGGCCCAATAATGTAACGCCTTCGGATATTCAACATTCCGCTGCATACTCAGATTTGAGGGTGTTACAAAGATATTGACTTGACATATTAAGATGTTTACTTGATGTAAGCATAGATAGAATAGGCATAGGTCATTGCGTGAGCTCGTTTACTTTAGAAATGTAAACTATGATTCGTAATGGAATGGAATGAAACGAAAATTTTATTCCCGTGAAAAAGTAGTACTTAACATAGTAAGTAGATGTTACATTGATGAAATACTAGAAAATTATGGGTTGTTATATATAGGAAGTCGATACACCATATCCATACCCCAGGATACGCCGTATTGATACCTGTATACGCTGTATTCATTTAATGAATACGTCGTATAGACTGTGCTGAAAATTAAGACTGGATAACGTCCAGATAGTCAATACGCCATATCCATAGGGTTTGGATACGCCGTATAGATAGTCTGGGAAGACAAACTCGATAATAAAATTGAAAATTACATTACGGGTTGTCTCCCGGCAAGCACTTTTGTTTACAGAAAAGCCTTTAAGTTAGACTTGCCCCAATTTAATCCCATCCTTATAAAACAATTTGGGATCGAAGGGGATGCCAAATGGCACATACAAATTCTTAATTAGGAAAATGAATGACATCCCTTTGTTAAGATGATTCCAAGTCATGATATTAACATTTAATTCCCTGGCAGCGGCGCCAAAAACCTTGATGTGTCGTCGTATAGGTGTTATTTTTGCTATCAAGTTTTACTATTTATTTTATGCCGACTATACCTAAAAACAACACTCTAATAGGTAGTGTACCCGGTCAAGATGTAGCTTCATGGTAAGTAGGGTGTCGAACACTAAGAATGAGAGCGTTAATATCTAATTTATCAGTATTTTAGTTATCTAATTTATGCAAATCCTAAGCTAATGATAAGGGAATTCAGCCTGAGAGACTGACACGAGTTTAGGTGTCTAAGCTAAGGTTTTGATGATAAGTAAAGCAATAAACACACACAAGAAGATTAACAAACGATAGATAAGCGGTCAAATACTAATATAAGGAAAACATATCAACTATGAATAATCTAATAAAACGCAGGTTTGTTTATTAGTGCAATGATAATCTTATCTCGAAGCGGCATATCATTCTTAAGACTTAGGCGGTACTTCATCCTAAGACCTAGACACGAACAATCCTGTCACAATTAACGTACCCGCATAAAGCATCCTATTAGTCTAATTATAATCTATCATAGGGAATTAAATCAATGGTGATCCTATTAATACCCTA